>OVAP01004147.1:0-12759 GCA_900406295.1 Aurinia saxatilis | reverse complement strand
AGTCAAGGTGTTTAGTGGTTAATTAGGCTTGAGTTTTCTTGCTTGAATTTCATAGATTTGGCAATTGGGAAATTAGTCAAATTTATGACTTTCAAAAGGATTAACACCAAAGGAATTTGGGTTAATCTATATATTACTAGTCTTTATGGTACTTGTTGATTGTTAAACTAACCCCCACAAGGTCAATTGCTAGTTACCCTTAATCGTTATTGCCATTACTCATTGGTCAATGCTTGTTTAATTTGATTTCTTAAACCGTTTAAGCTTGTTTTAGTGTTTTTACTTGCTCTTTATTGTTAGTTTTTTTCATTGCTTATTAATTCACTTAGTTAATGAAGGTTTTAAGTTTGAATTTGAAAACCAAACACTTTGATTGCTTTAGAATAATAGGAATTTGATGTGCTTATCGCGTTAATCGTTCTCTCAAGTGGATTGACCCTTAATCCATACTACGACTACTCAAGTGAGTTGTGGTTAGTGAAAGGTTTTGAAAGCTAGACACAAAAAGTCTTGTTCAAGATCTATTCTCACAGAGCTAAGCATAATATCTAGTAATTAATTGAAAACAACATGAATTATTGATGGAGATTTAGTTTTCGCCCAAAATATGTCCTGCAAGCGCACATGTCTCACAGTAGTACTTAGGGATCGTATCCACATAGAAAGGAGTTGCTACGCTGCAAACTTATATGATTCAAATCGAGCTAAGATGCAAATATGGTTTTAGAAGGTTTTGATCGACCGATTGGATAATCGTTCGATCAATATTGATGAAATATAATTTATGAATCTACTGATGCAAAATGAAAACGGTGTAAATGCAATTAATCTAAATGTTGGGTATTAGGTATTTCTCTAGAGACACAGGCCAGATTATTCCGATTTGTAAACAGCCTTCATATTGAAGTCTTCCTAACTCAATCCCATTCAAACATAAAGCACATGACCTCAACAAAGAGGCAGTCATGATTTCTACTAAAGGATTGATATGTTAACCATACACATGATTCTCTGGTCGAGATCCCACATGTATAGCTTATCATTTCCTCGTCAGATCTTCTACCTAACGGTGTCTTAGCGAAGAGAAACTATTATGAAAAGCAAGGTGATCAAACTAACAATTCTCTGTTAATTCTAGTACATATAAAGTTCTTTCAAATGACTAATGAACAATCTATATACCAAACCATGACTCTATGAAAACCTTGATCCCAACGATCAAATTACTCAACCACAGATGAAAGAACCATGGAGAGCAAAATAACCATGCAATAAATAGAAACATGGTTTAAATACAGAGATTATCTCCCCTAGCAACTAGAGAAATGAAAATAATAAAAAGCTTTTTAGAGTTTTGAAGGCAAAGTGCTCTCTCCTAGAGTTTAGGTATGGTGGACAGGCACACCTCTTTCTGACACGAGTGGTCTCTTTATATAGAGGGTGAATGACGTCTGAGGGCTCAATGAAGTGAGAGAAACGAATCGACTGAAGAGAATCATAATATTTGGGGTTATCTCTTCTTATCGATTGGTCGATGTGAGAATATTCATTCATGAAATATCTAAAAGAAGCTAATTAAAACTAAATGAGTGTTTAAAGTAAAATCAAATTTTTATTTTTGACTAAAATCATCTAATATACTAGAATAATTTTCAAAAATCAACCACAAGTCCTAAAAATATTCTAAAAATAGCATGAGCAACTAAATTTTACAAAATAATTTATGCAAAAGTAAAATTCGGATTTTAATTTTTTTGAAAAATCAGACATTTTTCAAAAATCTAAATCTAGCAATTTTCTAAACTTCAACAAAACAATGGATCCAAGGCATAGAACTAAGCTAAGCTACCATATAAACAACTTTGCCAAAGTGATTTTGCAAAGGAATCTCCAACAAACCCTAAAAATCGAATTTTCCTCATAATGAGCGAACTCTAAATATTCCAATTTTGAACTCATATCTTGATATTTGAATGAAATTGAGGGTTGGGTTGAAAAGAGGAGTGAAAATCGAGTGGAATCGAGCTTTGAATCGATCAAATCTGACAAGTTTTTAGAGAGAACTTTAGAAAGAGATATTTTTGTTTGTTTTGAAAGGGAAAGAAAAGGACAATTGGGTTAGGGAAGAAGAAGGGTGTCAGGCGCGTGAGCGCCACACATTCATCACTAACACACGAACCTACCTGCCATTCGATCGATGTATGTTCTGACAATCGATTGAATGGTTACTTGTTCGGTTTATGCCTGTTGAGTTCAATCGAACAAACAGTGTTCTTCATTTCTTTCCATAAATTCTTTGGTTTTCCCCTGCGTAATCATTTTAAACAAATTAAAATAGCAAAATGAACAATACTTACATGGAATTTGCTTATGTTTATGTCTTTAGCTTGACATTCACCATGCAGGTGAAGTGAGTGGATTCAATGAATCCTTGTCTCGAAGTGGGTCAGGTTGTTTGGTCTTGACAATGTCCACTGTCAGCACAACTGATCTCTGCTTCACTCTAAGATCCCCATCAAAAATCAAGATGGCCTCTTCCTCAAAAGAATGCCTTTTTACCGTGCTATTTTTATCCTTTTGATGTTTGATTCCTGAAAATATACGAGTTCCAGGATTTATTAAAGAATTGAATACCTCTGGTTCTTCTCTATTGTCGTCAGTGGGTGCATCTTCGAATATTCATCCACTGAATGTATCTTGAAGTGCATCGAGAGTGATGTGGAAGTCCTTTCTGGATTCTTTCTTTGATTCCTTGACTTTGTAACCATGATTGCTTGTGCTTCTCCGGTTGTATGGTGCGTCCAAGTAGTTGAACGGTGAGTACCTTTCATCGATCATTTCAGAGTCTGAAATTATTTGGATTTCTTCATTCTCCTACAATCGTTCGGTCAGTTCGTGCGTTCAATCGATGGAGGGTTCATTATGAATTTCCTGAACTCCCATCATGCTGTAATCGAAGGTGAAAAAATCCTCTAGGCATGTATCACAAAACTCAGAAGAGACGTCAGTTTTAAAAGATGTAAAGGGAGTAAGTGTTACTTTCTTGAGTGCTTCATTTTCTTGCTCAAGCTCCTTTATCCATCGTTTAAATGACGTAATCTCTTCGTGTTGTTCCTTGATCTTACTCTCCAGAATGTACTCATAATCTTCATATGCAGTATCTGTGACAATACAATCAGGTTTAGACAAATTAAAAATATCCATGAGTGGTAAGGCATGAGAGCTTGGATGCTTTGGGCTGAGTTGTGCTGCTTCCTCCTCGTCAAGTTCAGAGGATCGGCCGCACTCTTTGATCAGCCTTAAGGTATTTGCTCGTCCTTCACTTATTCTATTGAACCTGTCTTTGAGTCTTGCTTCTGATTCTTGCATCATCGCATTCATTCGTTGATAGCATGCAAGTGATATCTCCGGTAACTCCCCATCACAGAAATGTGGATTCCTTGCGTACTCTATAGCCATGTTGTTCATTCTTCTTCAATCTAGTGCTTGAAAAAGAAGGGAAATATGCAATAACTGAAAATTCAAATATGCTAAAAATAAATGCAAACAAATGGAGTAAAGGGAAATTCTTAGTCTGGATTTTAGTTTGAAGCTTGAAGGTAGCAATAATAAATCAACCTTTCCCCGGTAACGGCAACAGAAAACTTGATAAGGATTTAGTTTTCGCCCTAAATATGTCATGCAAGCGCACAGGTCTCGCAGTAATACTTAGGGATCGTATCCACAGAGAAAGGAGTTGCTACTCTGCAAACTTATAGGATTCAAATCGAGCTAAGATGCAAATATGGTTTTAGAAGGTTTTGATCGATCGATTGGATAATCGTTCGATCGGTGAGGAGGGTTTTTTATGAAATATATGAATCTACTGATGCAAAATAAAAACGGTTTAAATGCAATTAATTTAAATATTGGGAATAAGGTATTTCTCTAGAGACACGGGCCAGATTATTCAGATTTGTAAACAGCCTTCATATTGAAGTCTTCCTAACTCAATCTTATTCAAACATAAAGCACATGATCTCAACAAAGGGGCAGTCATGATTTCTACTAAAGGATTGATATGTTAACCATACACATGTTCTCTAGTCGAGATCCCACATGTATAGCTTATCATTTCCTCGTCAGATCTTCTACCTAATGGTGTTTTAGCGAAGAGAAACTATTATGAAAAGCTAGGTGATCAAACTAACAATTCTCTGTTAATTCTAGTACATATAAAGTTCTTTCAAATGACTAATGAACAATCTGTCTACCAAACCATGCAACTATGAAAACATTGATCCCAACGATCAAATTACTCTACCATAGATGAAAGAACCATGAAGAGCAAAATAACCATGCAATAAATAGAAACAGGGGTTCAAATACAGAGATTATCTCCCCTAGCAACTACAGAAATGAAAATAATAAAAAGCTTTTGAGAGTTTTGAAGGCAAAGTGCTCTCTCCTAGAGTTTAGGTGGGGTGGAGAGGCACACCTCTTTCTGAGACGGAGGTCTCTTTATATAGAGTGTGAAGGACGTTTTAGGGCTTCAGTGAAGTGATAGAAATAAATCGTCTGAAGAGAACCAGAATAGTTGGGTTTATCTCTTCTGATCGATTGGTCGCTGTGGGAATATTCGATCGATTCATTCATGAAAAATCCATTTTGTTATCCCCTGAATCTTCTCACGCGCTTTTTGCTGTCTTCAGATATTGCCCGAATATATGGAGTGATCCTGTGTAGTTTCTAAAAGTCTCAGTAGTTATCCACTTTCTGGTCGATCGGTCGCAATGTTGGTCGATCGATTGGGCTTCAAGAGCAATGGGCTTCAGAAGACTTCTCTTAAATGTATGGGCTGTAACTCCAAGGCTATTTGGTCAAATGACTTGATTCCAGGTCCATGTGACGGCTAACTCACATGGCTTCCTTGTCTCCAAAGTTCACTTCAATCCAATTTGCGCATTATCTTTATCTGAGGTACTCTGCTTGCACTTGGTTTTCTGATTTGAGCGAGAAATGTCCATCTTTATACCTGAAAAGCTTATTTCTTCCGAAAATACTTTGAAAATATAAAATAGTGAAAATCATAACAGTTATCTTGAAATCATTTGGTTTTATCATCAAAAGTACTTGAAATCTATAGTAAAAAGTGGTAGAATATCAGTCTTATCAATTATCAAAGAGAAAAGATGAGAAAAAGGGTTCCAAGGATACTTCTCTCCTCACAAATTCTCTCTAAAGAAAATAATACATAAGCCTAAACAATGACTGTATAAAAGTATTTATAGGGGTCTTGGACAGATTTTAGAAGTAGGGAATTAACATAAAAGAATTCGTAAAAATCTTCGTCTTGAGATTTTTGGAAATATTGGAAATATTCGTCTGGTGTCGACACCAGAGTGGTGTCGATCCATACCCTCCTCTATTTTTGCCATTTTTATTCGTTTCCTTTTTCGTCTCCTCAAGCTTCCATTTTTTCTCCATAATTCTTCTAGATCATTCCAAAGCTCCAAAACTCGTCCATACACCTAAAATGACTCACTTGGAGTCTAATAATAATATATAGACGATAAAATATAAATAATTACCTGCCAAGGATTAGAGGATCCTTAGGCTCTGGTTCATACTCAAGGACTATGCAATCGGTTGGAATGTAGAACTTGCCAACACGAACATGTACATCCTCGAGAATTCCTTCTGGATAACGAATAGAATGATCCGCCAACACCCGTGAGACCCTCGCTTTCTGGAAATCCTTCACCCCCCATCCGCTTACCAACTGAACGAGGCATCAAATTCACACCAGAACCAAGATCACATAGAGAATGCTCAAATCTATCATCTGAGATTGTACAATCGAGTACAAAACTCTCTGAGTCATCAAATTTGGTTGGCTTTTGGTTGGTGAGAATGGCCGTGGCTCTTTTTGTAACTGCATAGACGCCTTGCTCAAGGCTGCAATTGCTGGAGATGATCCTTTTGATGAATCGTTTAAAGGGCGGTGAAGTCTGATGAATCATTTAAAGGGCGGTGAAGTCTCAATCGTCTCAATGAGTGGAAGCTCGAGTCTTACTCTTCTAAGTATGAGTCACACATTTCATATTCATGCTCTCTTCTAGACTTCTAAGGGGCAGTGGGATAGGCTAACTTAGGTTGGTAGACACGTTTAGGAGCTTGAGAAGGTTAAACAATCGGTTTGTTGAAGAAGAACTCGCCATAGACTGTTTCTACGCGTGGTGTCGATGGACACCCTTAGTGGTATCGTTCGACACCGTCTGATTTTGAGTTCCAGTAGTTGAAGCCCGATTGGTGTCGACCTTTTGACGAGTTGGGATCGACACGGCTCCGTGTTGAGCGTGGACACTACTAGGTGTCGAACGACATTGACCTTGGTGTCGTTCGACACCAATTTATGAAACAGAGTCCGTCTGAAGACCGAATGGTGTCGAGTGACACCCTCCTCGTTTCGTTCGACACCTCTCTGTTTTTCACTCGCATCATCATCGTCTTCAAGCTCATTGAAAAAATCTTCTTCACTACTCAATCCTTGCCATTCTGGACGTCTTCACCCTTTTGAACCAGTTGTTTACCACTTGAATAAGAGTGCAGTTCTGCTTGGGGTTGGTGCTTGTTTTTTCTGGTAGAAAATCCTCTTGTCTTCGAACTGCTTTGGCTGTTTGAGCTATTTGTAAATCGGTCTTCTTCAAGTGAGCACTCAGCTGTTCAATCTTCCCATTCAAGTTGGTGTAGAGATAATCGATTTTCCCAATGAAAGAGGCAGTCAATTTTTGTTGTCCTTCCAATATTTTCTCCAACATAGAATCTTTCTTCGACTCTTGAGGTGATGGTGACTGGTAGGAGGTACTCCCAAAGTTTCTTCCCATGATACCATTCTGATATGTCTTATTGTAACATGATCAATTGGGTTTATTTATTGTAAGAGCTAGAGAAAGGTTTGTTGAAGGCTGGTTTGTTGAACTGAAATTTCTGCCCATAATTTCCTCCAACGAAGTTCATATCCTCTTCTTCATCATTCTCCTTTGTGTCTTCAACATCAGCAAAACGCACACTCTTCTTGTTGGCCTTGAGTACAAAATCAATCTTCTCATGGAACTCATCAATCTTTTGAGCTTCTATGTTGTTCACATTTTGCGATCTATCATACTCTGTCGTGGTTGTAAGAGATGGAAGCTGAATTCTCAGTTAGCTTGTATGCACCGCTTTAGGTTTGTGTCATGAAGTCACCATTGCTGTCCGAGTTGATAGCAGTCTTGTAGTCCCAATATACACCGTCACAGAAGAGGCTAAGTACTTGTTCATCAGTGTAGCCATGATAAAGACACTCTCTACGATACTCCTTGTATCTCTCCCACGCTTCGCAAAAAGACTCACCAGAAACTTGATAGAAATTGGTGATCTTATGCCTTAGAGCTGATGTCTTGGATTTGGTGAAGAAGTGGCCCAAGAAAGCGGCTCTAATTTCCTCCCAAGTGCAAAGAGATGCTGGCAGAAGAGACTTAAGCCACCTTTCTGCCTTGTCTTGTAGTGAAAAAGGGAACAACATGCGGATGTTGTAGTCACTAGAGGCACCATTAAACATTGTAATGTTACACATCCTCTCGTAGTTGTTGATGTGACCCATAGGATTCTCATGAGCCAAACCATGGAACTGATTTTGCATCACCAAAGCGATCATCTGAGGTTTGATCTCATTGTCTTGTCCATTTATGCGAGGAGGGCATATGGCAGAATGATTGGTGTAGAAAGATTGTGGAATATATGAAGCTCTGATGGTTGTAACATGTTGATTATGAGCACACGTAATAGGCGCATTTCCTCTTGCATCTTGGTATTAGCCTAAAACATTTTGCGCATTTCTTCTAGGAGAGCGTTGACGTCGATTTGTTCACCCATAGTGATTGATTTCGACTTTTTTTGCGGTTGTTTCTTTCGAGTCTAGCTAGCTGCTCATTGGTGTAGCCCAAGAGATTCTCATAACCATCACTTATGTTTAGCATGCACATGCAACACAAAATAAAATTAAAAAACTAATTAGTAACTAAAAATAAAATAAAATCCTAGAAATAAAAATAAAATCATATAACAAGTGTGCAAGTTTAATTGGTCGCCGGCAACAGCGCCAAAAACTTGATGCACAAAGTTTTACCCTATGTATTTAACTGCAAGTGCACAAAAATGTGTTATACTATACTTAGGGATCGAATCCACGAAGACCAATAAATTACACACAACTAATTTTAGACTCTGAATTAAAACTATAAAAAAGGGTTTTCAATTTAAATAATTAAAGCAAGTAACTGGCAAAATAATCAGGGATTTTAAATCAATTAAAGCCATGTTAGGCCTTGGAAACTTTGGAGAAGAATCTAAACTGTCGCAAAAAACTGACGAGTGTCTATCGATACCTATAGGGTGTCGTTCGACACCGTCCGTGTAAAATCAGTCACCATTTTAATTCTAGAACATGAAACCCAATGTAATGCAAACCAACTTCGATTGAGAAAGCAATCTATAATTAAGTCCTAACAAACCAAATTCCCGTGTGAATCATAAAGAATTAGTTATGCATTATTGGTTTAAGTGTTCACAAACTTTCTAAACCAAATTCGTTTATGAATAGAAAGCTTTCTCTTCTAAGATTTATTCAAGCAACTATTAACACTTCCATGTATAATAATTAACTTATGATCTAAACTTTAGGTGATCAAACTAGAACTAGCATTAAACTCAATCTTGAAGAAGAATTATGGCTAACATAAATTCATCTAAACCTGAGTACCATGAGCCGAACAAGGAAATTACTCAACATAACTAAGCAAAACATCATGCAATAATTCATAAAAGCAATAAACTGAATAACTCAAAGAATAAAGAGGGTTCAGAGGTTTTTTTTCCCTTACAAACTCACAGAGAATTAGAAATTTATACGAGCCTCAATAATGGCTTAAACATAGTATTTATATGGTCTAGGATGAATTTTAAATTTGTAAAATTATCAAAACCAATTTTCCAAAAAAAAAAAAGGAAAAATTCTTGATTCTTCAAATTTGGAAAAGTGGTTGAAGCTACGTCTGGTGTCGGTGTCGTTCGACACTCTCTCTGGTTTTTTTTTCCATTTTCTTTGTCTTTCATTTTCTTCTCTTCAAACTTGATTCTTTGCTCCATAATTCCAAAATTCACTAAGTGTCCAAAAGTCGTCCATGCACCGAAAATGACTCATTTGGGCTCTAATAATAATAATATAGACTCGATAAAATAGATAAATATATGTATTATTAATATAAAAACCTGTAAAAACTAGGATATATCCATTCCCCCAGACTTATCATTTGCTTGCCTCAAGGAAAAAAAAAAATGTGGACGTAGTTTGAAATTAAAAAAAAAAATCACCTTGCTTTAGCGAATCGAATTGATCTCGCCCAACTTAATACGTTAATACAAAGAATAATACGTTAAAACATACTCTTTTGAATATTCCACATTTTACAAATGGCCGTGCTTTAAACCTATATGAATGTACATCAGAAACAACAAGTAATCCTAAACTTCTTAAATATTATGAATAAAAATTATAACAATGATTAAAATGTAAAAAAAGTATTTCCATAGCTGATTAAAAGCTCTGGCATTCAGTTATAGGTTCGTTTCCGGTTTGGTTCTTTGATTTCATTTTTTAGGTATATAGGATGCATAAGGGAACCATATGTTTTTTTTTTACTCAGTTACAGTTAGATACCATTTGGTTTGGTTCCAATTTTACCCGAAAAACCTAATAAATAAATAAATATCTTAAAAAAAAATTTTGGCGGTGTTTGTGATGGTGACAGAGCCCACTTTTCCATCTTCTATTTTGTGATTTTATTCCAAATTGCAATCTTTGTTGGTTTATTTGCGTCAAATTGATTAATTAAAACCCTAAAAAAGATAAAAGATTCTTAGTGAGAGCACAATGATAAAAGAAAGCTATTAGGAGGTTGTGTGATGGTATTGGGTCTTTTAGTCAATTTGGGAGAATATTATATAAGGATTAGTGAGAAGAGTGTAACATTTTAGTAAGTAGTTCCGATTTGGGGGTGATGTAATAAAAAATCATATCGGGGTGACGAAGACGAAATCATCTCGGGCCGCATATAGTACACACTATAACACTTGTTTGGTTCCAATCGGGTAGCCACTGGATATCAGTTTGGTTCCTGTTTTCCGGTTCAAGGGAGTTGAGGATCCACTGGGTATTTTAGATAAATCGATTTAGATTCGGTCGGATAATTTTGGCGATTCGGTTTCGTGAAAAAATCTCAGGCTTAGTTTATTTATCATCTCTATTGATTTCAGTTTGGTTTTAGTCGATTTCGCCAATCTATCAACACAAGCATTCACTAACGTCTATGTCATAAGTTGAAATATATTGTGGTTCTACAAAATGCAGAGTATCCCTGGAAATTCGACGATTTTCATGAGAAACAAAATACATTGTGCATATTCAGCTCTTCTTTTTCTTTTGTGAAATACCACACATACTTCCGACGAGAAGAATGTTCTAGTAGTTTTTCATATATAGATTCCTTATTACTTCTTTTTTTTCTTTTGGGTATAAAGATTCCTTATTATTGTGACTTCTAGGGTTGTATATATGTATTTTCTTTGTAATGAATAAGATACGGAATCTTATAACATATTTACAGGGTATAAGAGCCTACGGAAGGCTAAAACTCTCGAATTTTAACAACAAGATGGTAGATACAAAGAAGAACACAGAGAAGATATTGGTTTAAAGAAGCACATAAACATTGTCGTCTTATACTACCTGATGTATCATGGTTTTATTGGTTTTTAACTATGATATCTACTTGTTTTTAGAGTATTTTATGTCTTTTGGAATTTTTTAGGATTGAAATTTGTTTGGATGGAGTCTAAAACATAAGGAAGTAAACAAGTGGAATGACAAAGTGGAACCAGTCCAAAATGTGTTAAAGATCGTATTCGACGGAGGTCTTCCCATCGGCATTATAAGCTCACTTTTTGACATGACATAGAAAAATTGAGTTAGCTTCACTTTGAAGTGGTTTCGACTCATTCTGATCAGCGGTTGATGAGATATGATTGTTTTAGTGAAGACATGTCATTCTGCCTCGCAGAAGAAGACCAATTTTCAATTCCCATTCGAAAAAGGAAATTCCATTTTTCCTTATTTTAGCCAAGGAGCAGGACGTGTTTAGACCTATATATACTTATTTAAAGCCATTTTTTAGGCTACACTTCATTATTCTATCTTAGCTTTTTGGCTTTTAAGCTTTGGGGAGAAGATTGTGGGGGTCGGATTCCACCCCCGAAGATTGACAGCATAAAATGGCCCACGAGCTAATCACATGTCCACACCATCGAACATTACAGTCATGGATTATTGATTGGTAACGACACAAGCTCGCACGGACTACACGATCGGCACGACCCACGGACTACGGTCATGGACTACCCCACAGGCCGTGCAAGGCACTTAGCTCGCGAGACAAGTCATGTGGCTTACTCACGCAACGAACCATCAAGCTTATTCTATGGACATCTGGTTAGTGGGTCCCGACAGACCATCCAGACATTCCTCCAAGCGAGCTACGTCCCGGTCTGGCCCACAGACCATCCTACCTTCCTGCCAGCCGAGCTACGCCCTGGTCTGGCCCACAGACCATCCATCCTTCTTCATGAGCGAGCTTCATGGCTGTCGTGACCCGCGAGACCGTCCATGCTCCAATGCCTGCGTGCTACACCCGATCCATGGCCCACGGACAAGCTCTCCATAGCCCGCGAGCTAAGTCCGGGCCATGGTCCACGGACAAGCTCTCCATGCTTGTCCGCGAACTACGTTCGGGCCATGGCCCACGGAAAATCTCGCCATGCTTGTCCGCGAGCTACGTCCGGGCCATGGACCACGGACAAGCTCGCCATGCTTGTCTGCGTGCTACATCCGGGTCATGGCCCACGGACAAGCCCTTCCATGCTTGTCCGCGAACTACGTCCGGGCCATGGCCCACGGACGAACTCTTCATAGCCCGCGAGTTCCATGGCCAAGAGGACAAACCATCCATGCTTATCCGCGAGCTACGTCCGAGCCATGGCCCACGGATGAAATCTCCATAGCCCGCGAGCTCCATGGCCCACGGACAAGCTCTCCATGCTTGTCCGCGAGCTATGTACATGGGCCATAACGTTCGGGCCATGGCCCTTGTCCGCGAGCTACGTCCAGGCCATGGCCCACGGACCTGCTCGCCATGCCTGTCCGTGTGCTACATCCGGGTCATGGCCCACGGACAAGCCCTTCCATGCTTGTCCGCGAGCTACGTCCGGGTCATGGCCCACGGACGAACTCTTCATAGCCCGCGAGTTCCATGGCCCACAAACAAACCATCCATGCTTGTCCGCGAGCTACGTCCGGGCCATGGCCCACGGACAAGCTCGCCATGCTTGTCCGCGAGCTACGTCCGGGCCATGGCCCACAGAGGAACTCTCCATAGCCCGCGAGGTCCACGGCCTACGGACAAGTCCTTCCATGCTTGTCCGCGAGCTATGTCTGGGCCATGGCCCACGGTTGAGCTCTCCATAGCCCGCGAGCTATGTCACTCTCCTCGAGCATCCGCGGGCTAAGTCATGGCCCACAAGATCAGTCACATTTCACTCCACGAGCTAGCTTAGCTCATTTAGCAACATCGCGTCCCGTGGGTCCAAGTGCATGACTTAGTTCCATTGAGAACTAAAGGACCCACG
>OVAP01004146.1:0-15137 GCA_900406295.1 Aurinia saxatilis | reverse complement strand
TCCGTCGCAAATACATCACAAAACTTTGCGACGGATGTGCGTCTAACCCTCCCTGGCGTCGCACATCTGTCGTAAACCTTGCGACGGAAGTGCGGCTCCACGTCCTCTTTGTCGCAACTTCGTCGCAAGGCCTTAGCGAGGCACTTGCGATGGAATTGCTTTCGTCGCAAATTTGCGACGTATATGCGACGTTTTAGGCTTTGCGACGGATTTATTGTTGTCGCAATTTCGACGCAAATCCTAATTTGCGACGAATTAGCGACGTTTTCGGCCGTCGCAAATAAGTTCATTTCTTGTAGTGCTCGGTGTGTGGGTTGCTAGGTTGTGATAGATTGCACCACATAACTGATATTTCTAGTATTGTTGTATGAGTCTTTCTATTTGTTTTTGCATTTTGTAACGTTGTCTTGCGTTCAACTGAAAAATCATTTAAAAAAAAAACTCTCGAAAAGGGTCAGAAGTACTGTACAATAATAATATTTTCATAACCCATATGAACTGACTAAGCAAAGACAATTTTAATAAGGCACACTAAACCCTAAACCCTACAATCCTATAAAACAGAATATTTTAAAATACTAAAACGGTACTTTATATTGAAACTAATATATTTTTTTAAAATAGCCGAAAAAGAGGGGTATTTGTGAAAAGAGTAGAAAAATGGGCATGTTTGAAATTTCCCAAAAAAAAAACCTATTTCCAAAAGAAAACTAACTCTGATAGATACTCTATCAAAAATATCTGGTAATATTTATTGGTTACCACCTGTGGACAAAAATATGGTTATCACCAGTAAAATTATCTGCTAAACTTGATTTTTAAAAATATATATTTATATACACACACAGACGATTTATAAACTATAAAATACAAAAGTTACTGAAAATTTATTTGAAATCATCGCAAAAATGTTTTGAAATTTTTTAGCATACACAATCATTTTTAAAAGCTTTGAGAATATATTTTTGAGAATATAGTTTTGGTATTTTGGATTATGTGGAAATATTTTGAAAAAAAGAAAAGAAAAAGTATATTTAGAGTGCCTGGTTATTTATTTACATATATAAAAAATAAATTAGATATAAACATATATTTAACCAGATCTTTTCATCAGTAAAAATAGAAAAAAAACACCTTTAAAAAACTTGAGTTTTCCATCTATTATTGAATCTTTTTCACGGTCCTTTTTACATATTTCTGATGTACATGCAGAGATTAAAAAATGGTCTGATATCTATCTTGTAATAGTTAATTATATTTTATAGGATTTTGTACATGTTTTTGATACATTTATAGATAAGATAATTAACTAATTTCCACGTGTACGCATTTGTGTGGAGTAAATATCTTGTAAATAACTAAATATATAGCTTGATAGTACATTGTTGTACTTTATTCTCTTTTTTTGTGTGCACAAATTAGTTATAATATATTGTGTGATTAAATAAAATTAGCTAAAAATAACTAGTAAGAAACAAAAACAATAAATACAAAAGATCTGATAGGAATAAAGAGGAAATTACAATTAAAAAAAAAGACAGGTATCAAAAGGTCAGAAATTAGTCTCACAAAACATTGACACACTTGCCTCATGTCATATACATGATACATCTAAGTATACCAATATAAATAGCTAGAGTTACCCCAAGTCTAGAGCTAAATTGATAAGGACAAGAAGCTCTCACATGACACAAACCACATCAGTCATGGGACCCTTTTACTATCTCTCTAATATGTGATCTTCATCTCTGTCATCTACCAAATCTCTCAAACCACACTATTTTTCTTCATCCTAAAAAGTCATACAAAGAGAGACAACCCAATTTAAACTCGATACCATTAAATTTTCATTTCAATTTCTTATCTTTTGGAGTCAACGAAAAAATCAGAAGAAGAAGTTTACACAAAAAGTACGTCTGTCTTCTTCTTCATCTTCTTCTGTATTCTAGGGTTTTGTTCTTCACTTGAAATTTTAATATATTTCATTCGATTTTAATTGTCTGGTTTCATCACTCCTTTTCTTATTATTGAATTTTGAGATTTTTATTCGATTTAATAGTATTATCTCAGGGATGTCAAATAAATTTTTATTGGGTTATCACTTTGTCAAGAATAACTCATATATCCGATGTATAGAAAGAAAAAAGTTGAAATCTTTACAAAGATCTTGAATTGGTTCATCTTGTTGTTAAGAACCCATATGTAAATAGTTAGAGTACTTTTTTCAAATATTTACAAGTGTGCCATCAATTTTCTCCATAACCCACTAATTAAGATGCCTTTGAAAATTTTGGATACTTGTTTTTTTCTTTGAAGATCTTAATCAATTGGGTCATCGATCATCTTCTCAAGAACACAAAAAATTTGTAAACATTTGGTGGATATGTCAACGAGCTTTACTCAAGAACTCACTGGGATTGGAGCTAGTAGTTCCGACAACAACAACAGCTTCAACTCGGGGATGAGACAGCACATGTTCGACAAAGTGTTGACACCAAGTGACGTCGGGAAACTAAACCGGCTGGTGATACCGAAGCAACATGCAGAGAACTACTTCCCGTTAGACGACAATCAAAACGGCACGACTTTGGATTTCCAAGACAGAAACGGCAAGACGTGGAGGTTCCGTTACTCGTATTGGAACAGTAGCCAAAGCTACGTGATGACTAAAGGATGGAGCCGTTTCATCAAAGACAAGCAACTCCAAGCGATGGACACCGTCTCTTTCCACCGTAGCTACGTCCCCGACGACATCGAACCGGGCAAATCAAGGAAGATCATGTACATTGATTGGAGGAACAAAGCCGACATACGACTCGGAAACCATCATCCTTACCCGATTTTCGGGACTCCAGCTTCATCATTGCTTCATCCAACGGGTGGTTACTATCCGTTCACTGATTATTCGGGTCTCTCTCATTTATATTACAGCCCGTTTCAAGGAAGGGAGTTTTTTGGATATGGCCAAGGAGGACATTACTATGGGGATGTTAGGAATCCCACATCCGAAATGAGAAGGGCACCACCGTTAGATTATCAGCTTGGAAGATCTGAGCCATTGGTTTATGATTCGTTTCCTGTTTTCCCTGGGACGAGGTTGACTCCATTTATGCCTCATCAGCCGCAGGAAGGGGTTGAGACGACGACGAAGAAGCTAAGGCTGTTCGGGGTTGATATGGAGGAGTCTTCTTCTTCAGGGGACCCAATGGGGTACTCTTTGTCTTCTCCAGTTGTGATCAAAGACGATGGTCAATCTATGCAGTTAAGTGCTGATGAAGAGTTCAAAAGGAAAGGGAAGTCTTTAAATTTAGAGTTTTGAAGATAGGAGAAACTAAGTCATTTATTGATCACCCTCTTCTTTAATTTCCTTTGTGTCTTCTTATTTAGTTAGTTCCAACATTTATAAACATTAGCTTATTGGGCAATTGGGTGATTGGAATGTAGTGAGGAACTTAACCGGGTTTATATATCGGTTTTCGGATTTTTTACCAACATGTTCATTCTTAAACCCTAGCCAGCTACCATGTTGGAAACTCTCATCTTTCAGTATTGTATTAAGCTAATATATATATTAAATGATTTATCATCTTTTATACATTAAAATCTCGATTATTTAATCATATTGAGATGCAGCACCAATCCACAAATTCTATCTTTGAATTTCTAGTTATAGTTTAAGAATATAAAATTGGGAAGGAGAATAAGGCTTGCAAACTTAGTTGTACTATCTGTGCCTATCTCTAGCTAAACTGACAAAGTTTCATGGTACATTTTAAGCTAATGGGGAGTCCAAAAACTCTCACTTTCTCTCTCTAACCCATGGTCCAACATTACTCTGTTTGGTTACTATTGTCTTTGCTTGGTTTAATTGGATGTGTAGGTTATGGGCACATAACGAAAAAGAGAGAAGCTATGCAAGTACAATTTGAATTTCTAAGAGTAACTACAAAAAAATGTATAGAAAAAAAAAACTATATGGGATATGTTCTTTCATCTTTGTTTTTTCTTTGTCTCAGAGGGAAATCTTTTTCAATTCATTTACTTCGTTACTTGCTTGTTATGTAAATTGCTTGTTACCGTACGACCGTACATGTCTTGTTTGTATTTTGTACAACGCAAGCTAAATTTTTTTTCTTTTTCTTATAATGGTTTTCTGAACAATGACATTTTGTGTCTAACGTTCAAAATCTTTCACTAACCACAACTCACTTGAGTAGTCGTAGTATATTTTGAGGGTCAATCCATTTGAGAAAACGATTAACGCGATAAGCACATCAAATTCCTATTAACTAAGTTAACTAATAAGTAATAAAAAAGACTAACAATAAAGAGCAAGTAAAAACACTAAAAGAAGCTTAAACGGTTTAAGAAATCAAATTTAACAAGCACTGACCAATGAGTAATGGCAATAACGATTAAGGGTAACTAGTAATTGACCTTGTGAGGTTAGTTTAACAATCAACATGTACCATCCTAGGCAAAGGACCACTAATCTATAGATTAACCCAAATCCCTTTGGTGTTAATCCTTTTGAAAGTCGTAAATTTGACTAATTTCCCAATTGCCTAATCTATGAAATTCAAGCAAGAAAACTCAAACCCAATCAAATACTAAGTACCTTGACTCATTTCCCAATGGCCAAGATAATAAAACAAAACATTTGTTCATTCAAGCGTTTCATCAAACACCTTTTGAGTGTGAGAAATGAGTAACATCTATTTCTAGGTGATCAAAATAGAAATAACATTAAGCTTACAAGATGTTTAAGGAATCACTAATAACCCCACAACTCAAGATCCATAACTAATCACCCATAATCTACCATACTCAATGATTAATAGAGAAACTACTCACACATAACCATAGAAAGATAGAAAATTGAAAGATAAGACATGATTAAAGATGAGATTGATAGTTTGTCAAACCAAAAATAAAATCTTTGAATCTTAAAAGAGAAGATCTAAGAGGATTACAAGAGAGCTTAGGGTTTTTGTTTATGGTAAAACTTTTTCTTCTAAATAAACAAAAAAAAAAGTATTTATAGGCAAAACCCCGAAAAAGTCAACAAAAACAAAAAAAAAGTCAACAAAATCTGAGGGAGGCTTGGGAGTGTGTCTGGCATCGGGTGCCACCTGATGTGGCCACCCGATGCCACAGCCACAGGGAATGGTCTTTTGGAGAGGAAAAATGCACCTGGCATCGGGTGGCCACATCGGGTGGCACCCGATGCCAGGAACATCTCTTCAACCTTGCCCCTTTCTTCATATTTGCTTGATCATTTGCTTGTTTGCTCATCTCTTGATCCTTCATGCACCTTGTCCAAGTTCCATCATGTCCAAAACAGCCCAAGAAGTACCTAAATCATGCAAATATCCTATGCAAATGCAAGAATGCAAGTCTAAGTACTAAATACAAGTCAAAATGCACAATGTAGCTAAATACAAGGTAAACTATCAACAAATAAGTCAAAACTAGATAAAAATAAATGTAAAACAACCGTGAAAACGTCCTAAAATGCAACATATCATTTTCTATAAGATTAAATCTGTTTAAAGAAGAAAAAGAACAAAATAGCGAAAAAGACATGCACATAAAATCATTGGTAGTCGATGTTTAAGGAGGATAGAATTAACTATAGTGGTCCGACAGGGGCTCCTGGAATTGAGCTGCTCATTAAACACAAAATCTTACGGATATACATGAGATTTTTAAAATCCTTAAAAATACAATTATTTAACAAGTTTATTGAATACACAAAATTCTCTACCGATTTTAAATATTTTATAAAAAATATCCAAACTTTGCAAATCAACAAACTCTATCAAATTCATACTTTCAGTAATACATGTAATTTACATAAAATTTCATTGAATTTATAACTATTTTCATAAATTTATAAAATATGTTTTAAAAACTACTTTATGCTAAACTCATCACTATACATGTTGCCAAACAATCTTACAAATCTCCGATCTCCAGTGATAAGAAAAAAAAAGGAGAGAGTACCAGATCCATCTTCTTACCATAAATTTCTAAGCTTTAAATCTATTCATTCTTGATTTTATAGTTATAAATTTAATGATGAATGTGCGAAGTATTTTTTTTATCATAAACTCATAATTGGTCTATTTAAATAAATATTCTAAATTTTTCCAATGAATTTCAAATGAAAAGGATGAAGGTGCAATGATCATTGTTCAACAGAAACCAAATTTTATGGAAAAACAATATCAAGAATAATAGTTTGCTTTTAGTAATTTGGAAGACTAAGGTATTATCTGCCTTAATTTTCTTGTCATATAGTTTCTATTGAATATTTAACACAAAAATTCAAAAGATAGAGCTTCTTAAATTACACAGACACAAACCTGTGATAGCAGGTAGTCAAGTTAAGCAAATGGCCTCTACCGAAAAAGGCACAGACACCGGAAAAAGCAAGAGAAAATACAGACTAAAGCTGATATCATTATCATAAAAATCATTAATATATCATAATACAGAGTACAATGATACAAAATTCTTCAAAGTCTGCTTATAGTCTAGAACCTCTAAGTAATTAATTATGTAAGAAACTTTTTTGGCATATTGATACGAGCAATATTTTTAAAGGAATTCAATCAAGTTTTTTGAATTATATTATTGGATAGCGTTGATGATTTTAGATGAATTTATAAAAAAAAATTATAATTATTCTAAAATTCTCTAAAACTCAACTTAAAACAAGGAGTGCCCTATATTGACAACTCAACTCAACCTGATTCATCCCAATCCAAAAAAATCTACTTTAATTTCAGTTTCTGTAAGAATTCATGTAGGTATAATAATGCATAGTAGCTAAATAATCTTTAAATAGCTTTGAAATGATAATAGTATTTCTGGCTAATAAGAATGTGTATGGTTCTTTCTTCTTAAATATTACCAAACAAAGTCTACTAAGAGTAAATATAGAATCACATGGTACATATCATTCATTTAGATTACTAAGCCACAATCTAATTTGAATTTGGTTTAATTGGATTGGTGATATCGTATAAAAACCTAAATAAAACCTTCATATGTCCATTTTGATAGGGTTACCGAATTTAGTCCTTCCAACCCAAATAGTGCAGAGCACCAAGATAAGAATATAGTTTTTTTTTCAACAATCAAATTATATTAAATCAAAACAAGACTCCATTTGTGGTAACCGTATCAGGATACTCAACTACATCATAAAAAGTAAAGGAGCACAAAGGAGCCGATCAGGCTAGGCAATTTGGCTTTTAGTTTAACGAGCGGTTGATTAAGGATTGGGTAAATCCATGGATCCTATCGTGAACCAATAAATTTTACTACAATTCCAGGGAATTTTGGCTAGTCCACTGGACCTCCTATGTTACTCACTCGCTCTACACAATCAGTCTAAAAATGACAATTTAGTTTTTTGCTTAATATCAAATTCACTGCCTAAAGGAGAGCTTCAGTCTCCGAATGTATCGAAGATAAACTTCTTCTTCTTTCGCGACCATCTAAGAGTTTAGCAGTATCCCTTTGACAACAAATCCAGCTCAGTCTCGAGGTCAGTTTTGACATTTTCCAGGAACCGTCTTACTGGCATGGTATCAACAAGAATTAGTTAACAATACACGTCAAATTATTATTCAGACCTATGGACAATGAAGATNTGGACATTGAAGAGCTACTTTCCATACTATATACTCACTTTCACATGGCTTAAAATATCCAAACATCATGGTTCCACACCTTGAAAAACTTTTTTCTTTAAATTCCTTCATTTTCATATGAACCATAATATCCACATAAACAACTCCTTCTTTATGCATAAAGTAATGTTCTAATTGTAACATCTTCAGGGATGGTTAATATTATCCACTGAGGTATCAATAAATTTAAATTGATAAGGGTCGGGTAGTTACTAATTGTACCATATTAACTCGTTTGGGTAATTCATACATTAAAATTAGGTAAATTTATAGTTATATGAAAACATGCAAATTTAATTCATTTATAATTTGAGTTCTTCTTGCAATATGTTTTGCATTTTTTTTATGTGACAATTTCTACATAGGCATAACCTCATTCTTTCCAAAATAAATAACTCAATATTAAAATTTATTTAAATTAATAGATATTGATAAAATCATTTAAAACTATCCAATAGTTTCCAAAATCATTTTGGTTAAAACTTGATGCATTAGTCACTTCCATTAGCTCGTCTTTCTCTGCTACTGTTAGCATCTTCTCTGCTGCCATTGTCACACTCAGATGTGGCCACCCCCATACATCATGTAAAACCCACCTCTCGAACTTACAAGATGAATACTAAAGTTCGGTATGCAAGAAATTTTCAAAAACAAAACAACTCCAACAACCATTCATTCAATATTAACTAAACATTATTCAACACAATTCAAGTCAACAATGTTACTAATATCAATGTTAAAATAATTTACTATATAATTTAAATTTATGCACAATGGAGCTTGGCAGATAGATAATTTTATTTTATGATATACGAAAAAATACAATATATTTATATCATTGTAAATTATTATTTATTTAATTTATTAACAATATTAACCAATCATAAAGAGACAGCTCACTACATGGGGTTCTTAAGGATTTCTCCAAATCTCTTAGGGAAGAGCTGATTCTTGCATTTTTTGGTTTTTCTTTTGTTCTTTTGTTTAGATAAGAAACTCATTAAGATATCCCAGTGTATGTAACCTAACCCCATTAATCACCTTCAAAAAATGTTTAAGGCTAACGACTTTGTTTTCTTAAACAAAATAAGTCTCCATTATGGTCTCCAGCCCTAATTTGATTAATCACCTTCACTAGATTTCTCGTCGAAGTCTCCCATCTTCGATGATGCCTTGTGTTCGAATGAATCATTTGCTTCATGTTCTTTCTTTCTGGGTTTCGAGTTTGTTGCATTACCAAAACTGAATCAGTGATACTGTAGTTTGCAATGAAAAATTCGAAGTGAAAGAGCTAAAGTGTATAGCAATTTGAAAGAATATGTACTATCAAGGAAAATCAAATTCTGCAAGTCGAAAGTCATTTAATAAACTTCATAATCATAATCATCATTTATCATGTTTGGTAAATGTGAATGAAATTGTCACTGAATGTACAAATCAAATCGATTTTTATCTCAATTAATTTTATGAAATGAAAGGATTGAAATTTAGTTATTTAAATAGGTTGAGTTCCGGTGAAACAAACTATTAAACTCATCTTCTATTGTATATCTGTTCTATAATTTCCTTTCTCCTTATTGTCAATAAGTGTACAAATCAAAACTTTTTTTTTTTTTATTTCAATTAATATAGAACTGTTTTTAAAAAGTTAGTATAATTTAATCATTTGGCCGAACTCCGTCGAAGCGAACTCTTGAACTCATTTTTCCATCACTTATGTTTAGTGGGCTTCATCTTTTTAATTTTGTGTCTTGATGGAGTTTTATTATACTGGTGCGTGCATATACCGACAATAAGAGTGTAGATAAAATCCTTATTGACAAAGAAATCTGTCGATAAGTTTGTAATTATTTATACATGGACAAAACACTTTACATTTGCAAACAAGTTTAGCAACCAAGAAGGTGCTCCTAGGCCACATAGGACTCCCACTTATCTTCATGTGTGATATTATTTGCAATTAAAAGGCGTCTTTTTTTTTTGCTCTTTGTACACCACCCGTACTCTAATGCATAAAAATATTCAACCAAGTTTATGTCAGTTTCATACGTTATTTGATTTTGTCTGTGTTGGGCTATTGGGATGTGTGTGTGCTTTGAGGCCTGCGCTGATGGATGCTATTGACACAACTCCTTACGAGTCAAAGAGGAAGGAGGTCCCCATCGTGTTTCCAAACTCGCTCCGACAAGCCAGTTTCTGCTGGTCAATCACATTAATTAGGTAACTTAAAGCATTGTAGAAACGGTCGAGAGATTTAGGGATGAATCAGCAGCACCAGTCCATTCAAGACTTGATAAATCAGACGTCTCTGGAAAATTCTATTTAAACATATTTTTTTAATGTGGTTTCATCCTTAGTTATAAGATAATGAAATTAAATACGATTTAGCGCTTAGGAGGTGACACTAATGATGTTTCATTTTCACCTATTATGTTTTAGGTTTTAAAGTGCAAATCTATTCAATATTCAATACGTATTTAACAACAACATTCTTCGCAATGAGGGTATTGTTGGAAAATATTTATTTTGCTTTGTACAGTTTACGACTATTNTGTAGCTACAGTCTCTCTCCTCGAGTTCAACAACATTGAGATTAATATTCCACAGCCCTGCCTCACTATCGTTGGGCGGATCGAGCATGGTGAGGGTTGTTTCCAATTGAACCCTCGTATTTCTCTTAATTGAATCTAGAATCAACTTTTTCTTTTACTCACGACAGTTGCAGACTATGGCGTACCCAGATGTAGGCACTATGGTCATGATTGAGGTGACCGCCATTAACAATGATGTAGCTACAGTCTCTCTCCTCGAGTTCAACAACATTGAGATTAATATTCCACAGCCCTGCCTCACTATCGTTGGGCGGATCGAGCATGTCGATGTATGTGATGTTAGCGTCCATGATGATGGAGGAGCATCCATCTCTCTCAGCATAACTGGAGTTAGTGTGGAGGACAGAAAGAGTTGCGAGATGAGATACATCTAGAGCAAACATCTTCATACAATCTTTAGCAAGGCTGCCATGACTTTGGGCATATATAGTTTGCAGGTATCATTCAAATCTGGTTTTTGTTGATTTGACAAATTCAGTTAGCCATGAATTGTTTACAACCTATAATGATTATTCACACATTTTCATTTTAATTGTTTGATTATGTGTATGTCGCGAATTCTCTCTTTTTTGTTACACAATTGTGAGATTACAAGATGATTGAACTAAGTGATTTACAATACAAATATATATCACTCAGTCAACACTCTTTCTAATAATCTAACCAACTCGTAACCGAATCCTCAATGAACTTTCTCGGAACTTGAGCTCAAACAGAGTTTCTTCAGATGAAGCTTATTGTCCATGAAATGACGCCGTCTTCGAACATTCAATAACCAAGTCCCGAGTTAGCTTAGAGCAGCATAACTCACTCGGTTATTGAATCCGATTTAGCTCCTCGAAGATCCGCGTCTTTTCCCTACGTGTTAGTCCTGACCCAACTTTGACCCGACTTCAAATTCAAACAAATATTTAACAAACTCCACCTTGGTTTGAACTTCTCCAGCTTCCTCGTTTTCCCTCTGATTTAGCAACCAGAAAACCCTAGCAAGCTCAGCAACTGCTTGAACTTGCCTACATGCAAAACCTTGGCGAAAATGTCAGCATTATTTTCACTTGTGTGAACTTTCGAAACCTGAATTTCACTAACTGCAATTCTTTTTCGAATAAAATGCCTCTTGGTTTCAATGTGCTTGGTTCGACCATGATGCACATTGTTTTTTGCCAATGTCATAGCACTCTGCAAGTCACATAATATTTCAACCTTCTCTTGTGGATAACCAAAATCTCCACTCAGTGTCTTCAGCCTCAAAGCTTCTTTTGTAGCTTCTGTGAGTGAAATTTATCCAGACTCACTGGGTGAAACTGCGGCCACCTTCTGCAACTGTGACTTCCAGCTAATGACACAGCCTCCAAGCATAAATGCATACCTTATTAGAGGCCTTCTTTCCACCAAAGCACCAGCATAATCCGAGTCACAAAACCAACTGATTTTGAACTCTCCACCTCTTCTAAACAACAAATATGATTTTGTTTTACCTTTGACATACCTCAGCACCCATTTGATTGCATTCCGGTGTTCCTTGTTCGGGTTACTCATGAACCTGCTTATAACCCCCACTGGATATGCTAAATCTGGCCTCGTACTAATCATCCCATACATGAGTGGTCCTATTGCATTGCAATATGGCACTGCTCTCATGTACTATATGTCCTTAGCCGTTTGAGCTTCAATGGAGTTTCTGAGTTTGAAGTTTGAAATGTGCTCCTAGAGGTGTATCTACACTCTTGGCCTGGTCCATGCCATAAGTATTCAGTACTTTCTCCAAGTACCCTTTCTGAGACAACCTAAATGTTCCTTTCTTTTTGTCTCTCGGAATGTCAATACCAAGAATCCTTCTTGTTGCTTTCAAGTCTTTCATTTCAAACTTAGCATTGAGTTGAGCCTTTAGCTCCTTGATCTGCCTCATATCTGTATAGGAAACCAACATATAATCTACATAGAGCAATAAGTAAAGATATGTACTGTTTGCTTGCTTGATGTAGACACGCTAGTCATACTCTCCTCTGGTGAATCCAGCTATAACATGTATTCATTGAACTTCTGATTCCATAGTCTAGGACTGTGCTTAAGACCATACAGAGATTTCTTAAGCAATCACACCAATTCTTCTTTCCCTTTCTCTACATACCCCTCAGGCTGAGACATGTAGATTTCTTCATCCAATTCCCCATGAAGAAATGCAGTCTTGACGTCAAGTTGTTCCAATTCCAAATCTTCATTCACCACAATAGCCCTTAGGAATCTGATTAAAACATGCTTGACCACTGGAGAGTAAATATCGTTGTAACCTACATGCTCCTTCTGAGCATAGCCTTTTTCCACTAGTCTAGCCTTGAATCTAGGCTTTTCAGCTCATGGTAATCCATGTTTCCTTTTGAAAATCCATTTACATCCTATAACCATTCTGTGCTTTGGCTTCCTGACTAGTTCCCATGTAAAATTTTTGTGCAATGAGTCCATTTCTTCATTTGAAGCTCTCAACCATTTTTCATTGTTTGGATCTTCCATTGCTGCCATAAAGTCTTTTGGTTCTAGAGGATCGGCATCTTCTATAACCAACTAAGCAAATCCAACCAAATCAGCTTCTTCATGATTGTACCTCGGGTTTCTTCTGATTTGCCTTCTTTCTCTATCCATGAACAACTGATAACTTGCAGGACTTGACTGACCAACTTCATGATCTAACAATTCATCCTCTGAGTTTAGAACAACATTATCTGCAATTTCCTTTTGTTGCTAAGCTAATATTACCAGTTCTCCACCTAAGCCAATATCCATGGAATCTTAATATGTGCCTTGAGATAAAAACTCCATTTCCTTTTCTCTACACTCACTTGCCTTTCTTGACAAACTCTTATAGAATTCATCTTCATTGAATGTTACATTTCTGCTCACAATGCATCTTTTGTCTTCTAAAACCCAAACCTTGTAACCTTTAACCCCAATAGGATAGCCAATGAAGATACCTTTCTTAGCTCTCGGTTGCAATTTTCCATCATCAATGTGATAATAACAAATGCACCCAAATTTTCTCAGATGAGACAGGCTAGGTGGTGTTTTTACCACACTTCCTCAGGAATTTGACCACCTATTGTTGATGATGGTATCCGATTGATAACGTGAACTGAAGTGTTCACTGCTTCTGCCCAAAATGCTTTTGGTAGTCCAGATTCATTGAAAATGCCTCTTACCTTTTCCAATATTGTTATGTTCATTCTCTCTAGCACAGCATTCTGTTGTGGAGTGTATGGAATGGTAGTATGTCTTGTGATCCCATTCTTAGTAGAATACCCCCATCAAAGTCCTTGTTACAGAACTATAAGCTATTATCAGTTCTTATATTCTTTACTTTCAAGCCAGTCTGAGTCTCCACCTGAGTTCTCCAATCTTTAAACTTTTCAAACGCCTGATCCTTTGTGTTCAAGAAGTTTACCCACACTTTTTTTGATAAATCATCCACCAAAATCAGGAAATAGTGACATTTACTAAGAGACTATGAGACAGATGGTGTGTGTGTACCAAAATTCATACAACCACATACTTGTATAAACGAAACTTATAAGGGATCGTCGACTATCTTTTTGTACGAATCACTTGCATAAAAGAGAACAGCAGAAAAGACGAACGGAAAACAGTAAATATAGATGAATCACGAATTTTATTACTAGAGCTCTCTAGGGTTCGAGAGGCTAAGAGATTTTAAGATACATTAAGAGTTATGACTAGCAAAGTATATATACTCTCAGCTAAATCGTCCTTGGTCGTACGGCTTATCATGGGCTTCCTTCATTTTCTTCGTAGATTGCTTCTTAGATAACTTCCGTTTATCCGATGTGAATTGATATATCTCATATTTTACCGGTTTTTATGATAATAAACTTATACTTATATTTATTTTAGAGTCTATATAATTATGGGACAAGTCCTAAAATGGTACTTTTGGGCATATGAATACCTTAAATGGTACATCCATATTGAAAATTCCCTAGATTGGTATCATATTTTCATAATGAGCGCACTACCCTTTTAGATTGACAGAGTCTGCGTGGATCAATTCGGACCCAAGGCAGGCTGATTCAATGAAAATTGTCAGGGTCTGCGTGGGTCAAGTAGAATAAGGCAGACTGAAAGAGAACTGGACATAGAGTCAATGTATACTGGACTGAAATTTAACATAGACCTATGCAGAATAAAAATTTTTTATGGTGGCAAAGTGTAACAAGTATGTGATTTATTTTCTGCTTTTTAAATAGAGAATATGTAATCTGTGCTTTTTTAATAAGAATTCAACGCAGACTTGATACACAAAAGTTTACCATTTGTATTTAACCGCAAGAGCACAACAATTATCGGTTATAGTACTAAGTGTATCAAATCCACAAGGACCAATAAATTGAAAACTAAATTAATAAACTCTAAATAAATTCTAGGACAAGGGTTTTAAACTACTAATTATCAATAACTAACAGATTTGGGGATTTAAATCAATTAATGGCGAGGCTAGGCTTTTGGGACTTCAGATTTAGACTCAACACAGCAACCAGACGAGTCGAGTGTCGATCGGCCAACCTATCGACACAAATAGGGTGTCGATCGACACCTCACCGGAAATTCAGATACCAACTTAGTTCTTGAACATGAAAACCTAATGTAATACATACCAACTTCCATTGAGTATGTAATCTATGATTAAGACCTAAAAAACCAAATTCCTTTGTGAGTTCTAAGGGATTAATCATGTATTAAACCTAGGTTCAATTGTTCATATATTATCTAAGCCAAATTCTTTTGTGAATAGATAATCTACTCCTACTAAGAT
>OVAP01004145.1:0-15137 GCA_900406295.1 Aurinia saxatilis | reverse complement strand
TGAATGAAAAACAACTATGAAAAAGGTCCTAAAATGCAATATATCAGCAAGTAAGATAGGGTCACTCCTCTGCTCTAGTATAGGGCATTGTCGCTCCTCTTGAGCTAATGAATTTTTGAATCCTTTACCCCTTTGGTAGCTTTTGTGGTACTCTTGTTTTGTGTTGATTTTCCTAGCATCAAATGCTTGGCTGGTGGAACTTCTTTGCAATTCACTTCCTTATAACCTCCAACAATCTCAACGGTTTGGACAAGAAATAAGTGCATTATCGGTTCTTTACAAAAAAAAAGGGTATATATATATATATATATATATATATATATATATTTGTTTCAAAAGATTTAAGAGAAATGTCAATGAAGTTGCTAGAGTGAGAGAACTGAAGGACTCTACATATACAACTTCTTACTTAAAACCACAACTAGTAAAACTAAGTGATGAATGGATATATATAACCTGACCGAAGGAACTTCAGCTCTGATACCAAAAATTATACAATCCCAGGGCTGTCACAAGACTTGTAGGCTTTTGATGTCAAAAGCAAAGGCTTACAACGAGGGTTGGACCAAATTCTAACACAAAACATTATTTAGGGTTTCTGTTTTGAGTTTAAGGTTTCGTAACCTTCTTACAGTAAAATGCTCAACATAACAATGCTTAATACCCATGGGATTTAGTATCCTCCCTTAAGTTCAAATTTTAGGGTTGAGATATATTACATATCCTATTATGATGATCTGTTTAGTTTAGTTTTTATAAGTTGGTATTTACCTACATGGTTGAGTTCCACCCACAATGAGTCACAAATCACCCCACCAAATCGTTTAATGAATTTAGATTTGCGGTCCACACAACACTATCCTTCCTTGGTTCTTGGTAATTATGACTCTATGCATGTATATGTATATGCATCACATATAAATATGACATATACACATATGAATATGTACATATATGTATATATACGTACAAATATATGTATACATNTATGTATATATACGTACAAATATATGTATACATATATTCACTGTATATACATATATACAAGTATATATATATATATATATATATATATGCATGTACATATAAATGACATATACGCACATGAATATGTATATATGTACATATATACTATATGTACATACGTTTATATATATATATATATTTCATTTAGTATACGTATATATATGTTGAAATACATATATATATATATATATATATATTTGTATATAAGGGAGGTGTATTGGATCATGTATTTGGAGTGATTTTGTGTGAATTGACAAATTCAGTGTTATTGGAACATGCACTTTTAAAAACCTTTTAAAAATCAGTGTTATTGGACTGATAATTTTAACAAACACCATCAAATTCGGTGTTATTGAAAATAGTTTAATCATTTGGTTTTAAGTGATTTTAGAGTGTTTTGTATGAGTTTCTTAGTTAAAAATGGAAATACTCAAATTACATGGTTTTAGGTAGAATTTGAGGTGATTTCATTAAAACTCTTTCAAATCATCAAAACTCTCCAAAACCTCATTAAACATCAAACCATTTCAAACTCATGATCCAATACACCCCCTAAGAGAAACAAAAGAAATAGAACATAAGGGCAGGCAAAATTGCCATTTAGAAACTGAAATTACTAAGGTGTTATGGTAAGAGTCATGGAGTGCACTTAATAGTTGACAAATGTCATACAACAAACTTACTTTATGGAATATGCTTACGGCCCGCCCGACACAAAAGGAGTGGACAAAGGTGTGAATATAGATTCATCCTGTTATAAAAAAAATTCATATGAATTGGGTTCAAAATATGTTCCAAAAAAAAAAAATATGGTATAAAATTGCCCATATTTTGATATTTTTTTAAAAAGGCCCACAAATTTATATTAATAAATATAAATATTATAAAAACTAATAGAAATAGCCTGTATATAGTTTCTAGATAAAATTTTCAACATCTTTAAAATAATATTTTTCTAATAATAAAGGGTATAATTCTTTTTTTACCCATGGGTATTCATTCATGTTGGGCTGCGGCTGTATGCATATAGACAGCAAGAGAGAGAACTATGGGCAATAGTGTATTATTAAAAAGCGTACCATATAAAAGGTGTAGGGTCATATACCTAATTAAAGTTTTATTATAATACAAAAAACACCTTAAAAACTATGACCTAAAACTAGAGAAATCGAAATTGAAAATTAAGGGAAAGGATGTTGCATCAAAAGACCTCATAAAACAGTCATCATTATAACAACAAGATAATTTTAGAGAGGTTCCATAATCATATAATTCAAATGGAGCAACAACTCAAGAAGAAATAGAAAAAAAACACAGTCCTCACAATGATCTTGGCTAATCAAACATTTGGAAATAAGGCATCAATATCTACCAAAAAATTGATACGTTCAGAGTTTAACTCTAAAAATAACTACAAGAGCACAAATATGTTGTAGTATTTAGGTATCACATCCACAAAGACCAAGTTATCGCACTACCAATTCCTAGACTTTTTTTTTTATCAAGCTAAGACAATAATGAATTCAAGTAACTAATTTAGCAAGTAAATCGCAAAAAATCAGGGGGGGGGGTTTAAATTAATTAAAACAAGTGTTAGACGTTGGGAACTTCGGAGAAGAATCCAATCTGTGACGAAATCGTGACGGTGTCGAACGACACTATGATGGTGTCACACGACACTATACGTAAAATCAGACAAGCTATTAATTCTAGAACATGAATAAATCACACAAGCAAACTAACTCTTGTTGTATAAATTATCTTACTTAAATTCCTAGAAAATCAAATCTCTTTGTGAATTCAAAGGAATTAAACTAGCATTAAAAACCTATTCAATTGTTCACAAGTTTTATCGACCAAATCTCTTTGTGAAAAAACTTGCTCTTCCACGATTTAATTCCAGAAATTATTAACACTCTCGTGTATAATAATTATCCTATAATCTAGACTCTAGTTGATCAAAATAGAACTAGCATTAAGCATAATATAGAAGAATTAATGGTGATTCCCTAATTTAGGTTTATGGCTAACATAAATTCATTTAATTCTAAGAACCATAAACCTAACTAGAGAATTACTCAGACATGGCTAAGCAAAACATCACGAATTAATTGAAAAGTAATAGAATTTTAGATATCAAAAGAGGGTTTAAAAACGATTCTCCCTTACAACTCTCTCAAAGATGAATTATTGCATGAGCCTAAACAATGGCAAAAAACTTATATTTATAGGGTCCATGATGATTTTAAGAAAGAAAAAATTGGGTAAACATGTACTTTTCTAAAACATAACTTTGCTAAATGGGTGGTTTTTAAAAGAAGAAAGGTCCTGAAATGGTACTTTTAGGAACATGAATACCTCAAATGGTATACCCATACTGAGAATTCCCTGGATTGGTACAATATTTTCATAATACCCGTGCTACCCTTTTAGCCTCGCAGAGTCTGCCTCTCGTGGCAAACTCAAAGCAAACGGTTGAGTCAATAATCTGGCAGAGTCTGCTTTGCCGAATCTTTGTACTGTCACCCTCTACTATTATGTTTCTCGTTGTTGGCAACATGGCGTACACTCCTTTTAGCCTCTTCTTTAAAGAGCGCAAACGTACACCAGAGGCAAAGCAATTTGTTGGGTTGTTATTTTGGCAGACTCTGCTCTTTATGCTTATGATCTTGGCATACTCTACACCAACGTGCCTGTGTAGTGGCAAACAAAAAGTAGACTCGGCTTTTCTTTCGTAAACTAGAATATGTAGTTTCTATTTCCATATATAATGCATAAATTAAGTTGGGCTTTCGAGTAAATATAAGTTGGGCATCAATAGTCTTTGGGTTTCTCATTATTATGTTTTTTTTCATTCATATACTAATGTTCTAAAACCATCTTGTTGAATGTTTTTTTCTTTTCAATGTTAACGTCGAAGTCATTTGTAATGTTTTCAAGTAAAATCATACTTCTAAATAGGTGGAATCATAAAAGAATCATAACGTTGTGATGTCGTGGTGCATAATCATGAGATGATATCGAGATGTTTGATGTTTGATATCAAACATCTGTGTTGCTAATTTCAAGATGATGAACTGGGTCACCTTAAAATAAAAAGGTCTCCCCAAGTTACCTCTAATACAAGACTATTCATCTTATTCCAATTTTTTCCCTTTTCTAATACACCTTGGTATTAGTTATGAAAGTACCGTTACTAACATTCATAATTAAAAATCATTCGTTTTTATATGGGAAAATTATATCTTACTTTGAAGTTGTTCTTTACGGTTTCTTACTGCGTTAACCAGAATGACATAACCGGTACTTCTATCCACACATGCTCTACGACCAAGGTGTTAAGCAAACCATTAGAAGAATAAAGGCAGATGAATGGATAATTTATTGTTTGTCTACGGTCTATATCACTTGTATAACTTTCAGGAAGACGCTTGGGTGAACATATGCAGAGGCAGGCTGTTTTAAAGTATTTGAGTATATAACTTTTTACATATTTCGTTTAATATTATGGTTCTTAGTAAAGCATTTTGCTTCTATAAGCATTATCTCATACGTTGAAGTGCATATCTTACAGTAAATATGTAGTTTTCTACTTTCATGACTTCTCATAGTTCTTCTCATCCAACAACATATGTCATGTGATCCCTTTGTATTGTACTCTTTGTTCTAACCACGAATCTCGAATTTTCCTTCATTCTCTTTTTGGAAGGTAAACAAGCTTCTAAACAACAAAATATACTATGCTTATAGAGTTTTGGAGTCTAAACAAATGTTATAAGTGGGTTATTCTTCGTTTGAAGTGGACTCCTGTCTCGCAGCGTAAATGCAGACCTTCAAGAGTATATCGCTGCAAATGTTAAATCAGATTCTTAAAAAGGAAAGACGGCGCTGACCATTTTCTCCTTTGGTTTCAGTTATTCCATAACTAACCTACTTATTATTACACCATTCCTATCCTTACCTTATCTCTCATCTCCTTTTTGTTAGGTAGACGTGGTTAATGAATTTATTGACGCTTGGTAAATATTTTACTCAGCTACAAAAAATGACATTGATAATTACCTATTTTGGCTCTACATAACCTGTGCAGCATTCCCGAAGAAGGAATGAAGAACTGTGGCAGAGGCATATCGTGTTCAAGTATTTGATTACATCCATGCACCTCATCAAGTAAAAGTCTAACCTATAAAGAAGAAAGAAACATACATAAATCAAACCCAAAAAGTGAATGTCTGCATGTAGAAGTAATGTAGAGATCACGGAGTGGGGAGGGACCTGTTATGTATAAAATGACGTATTATTGTGTAAATGTTAGAGCATCCGCAATGGAATTCTCTCACAAAGTCTCTCAAAAAATTCTAAACAAATAAATAATATTAAGTAATGAAGTGAGTATCTCAAATAAATAATATTAAGTAAATCAACTTTGAAGTTTCAGTTTACTATAAAATACAACGATTCTGCTTCTTTTCTTTCTCTCAGTTTCTCTTCCTTGAACTCTTGGAAAACTTGACACAAAGTTGTCCCACCCAACTTCAGTCTCTTCAAATCAAGAACGCTATCGAATTAAGGCCGGGTTTGTTAGGAAAATCTCCATAACTAAATTTCCATCCTCGAACACTATCGAACACTATGGACAAAATCACCATAACTAAATTTTGAATAGAATTATCTTCTTGATAATCAAGAACTAAAAATGATTAATATCCAAATAGAGATAGTATAATATAAATAGACAAAACAAATGTTATAGAACGATTAAAATTTATCAACAGCTTGAATAGCATTAAAAATGCAATTTCAAAAATTTGTAGTAACAACACATATAATACTATAATGCTATTACACTTAATATGTCTAATACAAAAGCAAAAGTAATAAGGGTATTTAATCTCCAGACCATAAAAATAATAAACATAAATATAAAATGAAAGTCTTGATATCATTCAAATAACACTGCGAGATGCCGACAATAAATCCTCAAACATTAAACAAATCTTGATGGAAACCCAAAATCATCAACACCAAAAATAAATCTTTTGCTATTCAACTATATATCATAACATTCTTGTATGAACATAAAAGAAATCATTTTACCTTGTCCTAAACTCCTGAACCTCTGGAATAACTGGATTAATTAAAATATGAGATATCCCTCCAGAATTGCATATTTGGAGATTACCTATATAAATTACAGTATCAATCTTAACAAAGACATAAGTATCATAAATATAAAAAAATAACCAAAACATAACATACTAACCTTGATTGTTTCTCACATGCCAAAATCTAAATACCCCAATAGGTTCATCTTCGTGTAACCCATTGAATTTGTCATTGAGTTCAAGAGCATACTTTCCATATGCAAAACATTCCAACTCTTTATTTCTGTATGAAAAAATATTTGTTTTGGTTAAATTCTTTATGCCTAAATGAAAAACAACAACCATATATACATACGACATAAGGAAAAAACACTTACTCCATGTCAGTGAGCATGAAACGCATTGCACGATGTCTCAGTCCGTACAAATCCTCAATATGATTGTTCTCAACAAACTCAATAGGACCGAACTTCGTGATTACTCTAATAAAATCTGATATTAAAGTTCACAAACAACAAAGAGAAATGAAATATGAATAATAAATATAGTAACTTCGATATACAATATTTCTGTACATAAAATAATATATAATGTACAAACGCACCAACTGGACGAGTATGATCGGCTCCAAAATTCCTGATAAACTCAAAAGGAAGCAGATCCATGAAATGATCATCCTTGACGGAATTTGAAACAATAGTCTGCCCTGGAAAGTTGATATGAAACGACAGTGGGTGTTGGCAGGATTAACATACTCAGGAACAGCCCTGAACCTTTCAATGCTTTCCAATCATTTTCTACCAAAATGTGGGATCGAAATATTCAAACAACTGATGACGAACGGTTGCTTGAATCATATATCCCTACGACAAAAAGATATGAATGATCAAGAGATTGTAAAAACACCGACTTCACATAAATCCTTGCAATATAGGGATATACATTATAACTCACCAAATTATCGGTGAGAATCACTTGTAACTCGTTTTGTTCCTCTAGGATTTGAGTCGTCCATTTCCTTACTATCTTAACCCTAATTACAGTGTCCTCTCTCCATGGATTCAACTGTGAAAGCAATGTACCTCTAAACATGGTTTCACTTGGGAAAATGAGAAATAAGACGTTACAAAATAAAGGACGGTTAAAAACATATATAGAAGCGATAAGACGTTGAGTAGTGGGGATAACACATCCTTTCTCATACCAACTTCCAGACAAAACCGTCGACTTAAGGAACCAAATAGTTGAGTGCAATATTAAATATTTATAAAGCCATTTAATTTCCATAATTATTATATCATCATAATACATATAAGATAAATGATTGAGAATAATGGACAACAACCGAACAAATATGAAATAAAATAAATCAATATTAGAAAATCATAAAAAGCTCCACAACTATCAATAACAAATATAACGCACACTCCACCACTCCGGAATAAAGAAGGAAGGACCGTGGCAGAGGAAGTTTGATGGTTATAGAGTTTTGGATTCCTCTCTCGCAGAGGAAACGCAAACCTCCACGAGTATTTGTATTGGTTCAGATTATTTTCTTTTTACTTTTTAACTATTTTTATGTGATGTGGATCTTGGAGTGGCATTTTAGGTTTCTTATTTTTATTTCGTATTTCAGTTTGTGTATTTGTTATCTAATTAAAATGGATTTAATTGCGATTTAATTAGACATGACCTTTCCCAAGATTCAATGATTTTAAATGTATCAGAATATATTCAAATTTCCAAGGGTTATATCAAAATTCTATTTGACCTAGATATTATATTTTTGATGTATTTGGAAAATTTCTTCTTATATATAAGTATATGTTTTATCTTTTATGCATTTAATCATACATTGGTGTCTTTGTCTGACTTCACACTGGAAGGTGAAAAATTTTATTCATGTTAAGATTTTGGCGTTTTGGTTTCGTCGTGGACTTTTCCACATATGGGTCTTGGGAGGTGGATCCAAATATGGAACTTTCATTGTATGGCTAATAGACAAGTACTCGCCTGGTACTGTTCCATCTGTCACACAAAACAAACCTGAGACGGTAAGTTCCTGATTACCAGGTTTTAACGACATATCTATTAGATCTTTGTTTGGTTTATTGTTGTTCGTTGGTTCATTTTCAGTTTTATTAGTTACGAGAGAACTCATTATATACGTCACACTCTGCCTTAATAACATACCTCACTAATCACAATGTGAGAGAAATCATGGTTTCTTGATCTTGTTTTGTCTACTTGAAAGACGTAGCATCTACAGTAGAACGTGATGAAGTTTGATTAACTATATTGTCAACTATTTCATTAAAACAAAATGCCTAGTGCTGGTTTTTGGAGAGAAGACAGAGAAAAAAGATGAGAGAGTGAAAGGAACTATATATATATATAATTTTAAATAGTGTATTATGAAAAAATTAAAGTATATATATAATAATTAAGTTTTTTTTGTAGAGACACTGAAGATGTATTTCAACCGTCATCAATTTGCATACAAACACAGTTTGAGTTGACCAAAAATATCAAATCAACCACATATACAAAGACCGATGTTGTGGTTTGGATTAATGAGCCAGAATGTAAAACATTCTAAGGCCGGGTTTGTTAAGAAACATGAACCAAACTCTCCATAACTAAATTTGGAATAGAATTATCTTCTTGTAAATCAAGTACTAAAAATGATTGATATCCAAATAAAGATAGTATAAATAGACAAAACTAATGTTATAGAACGATCAAAATTTATCAACAACTTGAATAACATATATCCATGTTTTGATCTGACATGTAATTGTACCAAGTTAAAACTTCACGAATCTAGCCGGAGTCTAGCTGGAGTCTTGCCGGAGTCTAGAGGGATTCTTGCCGGGGTTCAGCTGAAACGTGTCATGTTTAGTGTGAGCCTAGGCAGAGTTATCTCCTGGTTAAAAATGGTGGATTTTTCCAACAAAAGACACGTACGACACATTTATTTAACCTCTTTGCTACTCCAACGACTGGGTATGGAAGCCTTGACATCCGGTGCTAAACATAAGCAATCTAACCATTACGACAGACAATTCACACTTTCGAATATTACATTATCAATTAACCACAACTTTGTTACATTCATTGTTAATATCGATCCGATCAAATCCGCTTGAAAACAAACAAAATGCTAAAACTATACAATAAAACACAACTGATAATTGGTATATTTGTTTAACATAAACTTATATGATCTTTGAATCTCCATTCCAGCCTTTCAACATAAAACCAAAGAGGGTGTAAGAGCTCTATTTGATCATCACCTCTGTTTCTCCAAGAGATCGAAGATCATAGAACCGAACAAAGCTACTGAGAATATTAAAAAAAAAAAAACAATTCAATGAAGAGATAGACATAGGTACGTAGCAGGCAATGGAGAAAGTAACGGAGGGAAAAACTGATGATGCAATGAGTTAGAATATCTACAAGAAACTGACAGCCGTAATCGTCAGAGAATGTGAAAGTAGCATACAATTTCAACAAGTCTTGGAGAATTTGAATGCTACTTTCACGTTCTGTGACGAGCACGGGTGTCAGAGTCATTGCATCATCAGTTTTCCGTTACTTTCTCCATTGCCTGCTCCGTAACTTTATTTCTCTCCCCTTGCCTATGAACCCTTCTTTCTTTATGTGGTGTGAACTTCACTTGTGATGCCAATATGATGGGCTAGAGGCATCTATTTATATGTGGGGAGATCCCTTAATCCTAACCATCCATCCATCGTGGGAAGATCCCTTAATCCTAACCATCCATCATGGTTGAGCTTTAAGAGACAGGTTTTATGCAATAACGCATGCTTGCTTACACATGTGTAATGCCAATTGCGACTCTTAAATACATTTGTTAATGCTTGACATATGGGTTTTTTTTTTGGGGGTCAGAAACGGCTTGACATATGTTATTGCCACTTATCCCTTAAGAGTAACACTTGTCCTTTAATTACATAAAAGGAATGAAACTTCTCATTTATCAGTTGTACTAGATGATTGGCCCGCACCATGTGCGGACTACCAAAGTTTTATTTTTAAAATACATAATAATACTATGTAATAAATCGGATACTCTTTTAGTTTGTATGATGTGTTTATAAATAATTGTTGAACAAAAAGTCTCAAAAGCAAAGAAATGTAATGTAATAGAAACGAAGCAAGGGATGAAAACAACAAAGGAACACACCATGTGCGGGCTGCCAATATTTTTATTAAAAAGTACAAGATTTTAAAATAAAAAATGATTCTATTATAACATTTGTAACATTTGAGTCAACAGTATGAAAAACTAAAGAATTGTAAAACGAAGAGAAAATAACGAACAAAATAAGTAAATCAATAGACTTACCCTTGTTCTAACCAACATTCACGAAGATTTTCTTGTACATAACATTTCTCGTTTAATTTTTAACCTATATTTACCCTTCTTTTAGACTTAACCATCGATAGTGCTACATAAATTTGTCCATGCGAGAACACTTGTCTCGGTAAAAACAATTCAACATTTTCTAAAGTCATAAAAAAACTTATAGAAATTCAATCATATTTAATCATTTCATGATAAATTAGAAAAACGTAAAAATATCAAATCGCTAATAAATAATAATGAAATATACAACATGTGCATCAGAAGAATGATCGACCATAAAGTTAAAAAAAATTTTTTGTTATAAATTACAAAATTAAAATGAAAAATAATTCTATAATACTATGTATTACATCTGGTACTTTTACAAATTTCTAGGATGTACTCTATCAATATTAAGTGTAGATAAATTTTGCAGAATATTACTGTATCAAATGCACCATTGTTCAAAGAATATATTTTTTTTATCAGACTTTGGTAGTATCCGAAGATTTTAAGATAAAATAGAGAAAATTTAAAGATACTAAATCGTTAATAACAAAAAATATAGACATGTATATTTAGAGCAATGATCGGCCCGTGCGCTTTTTACTTCGCTTCTCCTTGTGCCCTTGTCGGGCACAAGGGTGAAGTAAAAAGTACACTTGTCGATCACATAAAAAAATGAACATTATATATTATCTTTCACAAAAGAAAATAAAAAATTGAAAAATGAATTTCATGGTTGGACCACAAAAGTTTATAGACAAAGATGATCGGTCTCCACCATGTGTGGGCGGTTATATATCCAATATATTTTTGCTATTTGTAATATATTTATCATTATATGTTAAAAGTGATGATGTGTTGTTATCTTTTTTAATCATTTGCTATGTTTCTTTCCAGCGATATTAAGTGTAAATGAATATTACAAAATATTATTGTATCAAATATATCATAGTTCAGAAATGTAAATTTAGATGAAGAATAAACTTATCAGACTTCAACCATAAATATACCAAAACCTTAATTAAAAAAAGTCTTAATATGTGTATTACATAAGTGATCGGCATGTGTGTTTTGATTTATTTTATTTCACCTAGATGGTCGGCAAGCACCGTGTGCAGACTTTTAGTTTTTTGTTGTTGTACATTTATCCTATGTATTATATTCTGAATATTGTATAATAAGAACACTGATGAAACTCTAGCTGGACTCGATTGAAGTTAGTATGGTTTGGTTTTGTTTGGTTTGATTTATTTTAATTTGATGAAGTTCAGTTTTAATCCGGTTCAAAAAAAGTCATGAGAAAAGCATTTGCATGTAAATACAAAGAAGGTGTTTTATCTTTGGCAGAGATGGATCAAATGGTACCCACATCCTTTCATCCAAGAGTGTGCTTAATCTGGTCTTTTTTATAATTTCTTTTTAACCAAACATTTCAATTATCTCGAGCTAATACAGATAAAACAAAATAATGATGCTACATCTCAAGCCCCTTCACGTTCCTACAACTCCAAAAGTTCACCCTTAGATATTTATCCTAACTTTAAGAACTTTTAGAGAAAGTGTACTTACTGTCTGCTATCACTTATAAGACAGCCACCAAAAGATTAAGTTTAGGTTGTGAAAAAATACCATGTACAGAACGATGCCCTTCAGAGCTTGACTTTACAAAAAACATCACGGAAGTTTAGTGGCCCACCTTCCATATCTGGATCGTAATATAAAACCTACACATAGAAATGGATTTTCTGAAAAAATTATGGGAAATATTCATAACAGCTTACTATATAAACAATGGGTGAAATTGAGTCATTTGATATTTTACATGATAGTAATAGTCAAAGCCAGGACCACACAAGCAAGACCTGCAATCTTTTGACTCGAAACAAAAAGTCAATAATTTCTTGACTTTCTTCCTACACTGCAAGACACCAATCATAATCTAAAGAATATGATTGTTTCTCACTTTTGTATTTATGGTTATATATAAAAATCTATCTGTTTGGTTATTGTCTGTTGATCTTTGGGTTTGTTCTGTTGCATAAAGAGAACTTTCTTGCAGAGGAATCTGTTCTTCTCTTACTTTTTTTTTTCTTCTTATGATTAAGGAACTAATGACAAGATGACTGAATTTAAAGAGTGTTATATCCAAATGAATCGGGATGGTATTATAATCACAAAAACGGTTGCAATTTCAAAAGAATACAAAACTCAAAACAATATCAGAACACCAATTACATTTTACAAAAGCTCCCTAAAAGTAACTATTGGATCATAACACCAAACAACATAAACCCTCCTTTGTTCTCCTTTGATTTGGTTACTTCATCTTAACTTCGAGCTAATAACGTTTCCCGTTTTGAATTATATTGGACCAGGAATCTTGAGTTTCGCAGCAAAATATGGTTGCATAAGTTTGTTTTTAGTTAAAGTCTTAAATAATTATATTGAAAACAAAATGTAGTAAACATGATTTTTATTAAAACACATCGATAATACATAATATTAACTATTTATAGACACCTTAGCACATTATGATACTTATTTAATTGAATTATTACTAACAAATAAAAATAGCAAACTAACTTTTATAATTTTCTATTAGCAAATTCTAAATTTTATCGTGGTTAGTAATAAATTTGCATTTTTGGTGTGGTTAGTAATTTTCTATCACATTCGACATCACTCCAATCTTTAAACAAACAGTTTGGCACGCTCGGCGCTTGTTTGTTCTTTTAAATTTGACTATGTACACACTATTACTCCAGTTTGTCATACCAATCTAGACAGTTTCATCTGAAATATTAATGTTAGGTTTGGCAAAAAAAGAGGGGGAATTTAACGATCTCTAGCTAAATAATTATGAGTGTAATTTTACGATCTCTAAAGTAAATTAAAGCATAAGCCTAAACAATGGCTGTAGAAAAGTATTTATAAGGTTCAAGACGAATTTTAGGTCTAAGGAATTAGCATAAAAATTAGGGAAAAATCTTGGTCTTGAGATTTATAGAAAGTGGCTGATTCTACGTAGGGTGTCGATCGACACCGACACCTCCTCCTGAATTTCCATAATTTGTTTCGTTTCCTTTTTCTTCTCTTCAAGCTTGTTCTATTTTGCTCCATAATTCTTCTTGATCCTTCCAAAGCTCTAAACCTCGTTCATGCACCTAAAATGACTCACTTGGACTCTAATAATAATAATAATATAGACTCTAAAAATAAATATAAGTATAGGTTTATTATGATAAAAACCGGTAAAGTATGAGATATATCAACTCCCCCAGACTTAGCCTTTGCTTGCCCTTAAGCAAAACATAAACTAAACTGTGAAAGAGGTTTGAAAATATAAAACTCACCTTGCTTGGAGGATTGGAATGATCTTGGCCATCTTAATAATCCACGCACTTGCTTGACTAATCCAGAATTTGACCGCCTTGTACTTCTCTAAAGACTTCCTTATCATCCAAATAAACCCACAACCTTGTTACGAAGCTGATGCCATTTTCATAGCTTGTCTCTCCTCCCGATCCCAATGCATTCGAAAGTTCTAGACTCCTTTCCCATTCAATGTTTACCAAACCCACACTTGAACAGAAATATTCACTACTCTCCCCCAGACTTGACTAACACTAATACTAATACTATATATAAAGAATTTACATTGACATACTGATTTTTTTGTGTTTCTTTTTTTCTTTCTTTTTTCTTTTTTTTTTAACTGAATAATAGTATGGGTACACCCCCAATACTTTTCCAAAAAGTAAGTCTACTTTTTTGAAAGGGAGAGTAATGAATACTTTCTCTTACTTGTTGAATATGGAAAGCATGAATGGAAGAATCAAATCCTAGTGCATTGATCACGTTGATGAGGTGCAATAAGCTCCAACCGTTCGGTTCTTCGTAGCTTAGAGTGGATGTCTTTGAAGTACCAACTGGTCTTTGGATTTTTCAGTAGTCTTATCCTGGAATTCGTCTCACAAGTGATGGTCACTTAGCTGAAAAAGACACAAGCCAATAAACCAAGCAAAATATCATAGTTTAAAACTGATTTTGACTCGATAAAACGACTCGATAAAATATTTTTTTTTGAATTATAACAAATAAACCAAGACAGAGAAAAACACATCAGTATTTTCCTCCCCCAGACTTGAACGACACTGTCTCCATGTGTAAAAATCTCGAGGAGAGAGAGGAAAGAAGCATTTATCGAAAAGGCCAAAAATCAAAAACCGTACCTGATTTTCTGCGGGGGTGTCGATCGACTCTAATGATGGTGTCGATCGACACCAAGAGGATCGAACGACAGACACACTACAAGAAAACACGGTATTTGCGAGGGCACGATTCCTCGCAAAAACGTCGGAACCCCCGGTGTGCGACGAGTTTGCGTCGAATCGCTATCCGTCGCAAATCGCTCGTCGCAAAACAGGAAACGTCGCAAATGCCTCGCGAATTTACGACGTTATTGCGTCGATGCCATTGTGCGTGGAATTTTCGATTGGTCNCGTCGCAAATCGCTCGTCGCAAAACAGGAAACGTCGCAAATGCCTCGCGAATTTACGACGTTATTGCGTCGATGCCATTGTGCGTGGAATTTTCGATTGGTCAACTTTTGCGACGTGTTTACGAGG
>OVAP01004144.1:0-15140 GCA_900406295.1 Aurinia saxatilis | reverse complement strand
AACTTTATCATATGAATAAAAACTAATGTTTGCTGCCAAAAAAAAAAAAAATCACATATGGTCGTGCGATGTTATTTTCTTTGAAAATTTTAATATTTTATATAATTATAAAAAAGAAAATTGTTGAAGTTTACTATCTATGTATTTGTAGACATATACAAATGTTATGTTCTGACCACAAATCTAAAGGATACAGTACGTGAATAATTCTCAAACACGTGGCCCATGTTACAGTATTCTCCCCACCTTCGTCAACACTTCACCAACCCATCTTTTTTATGCCTTGCAAATGACTAAACCCCAAACCACCCCAAAAGTCTCTCTTTATTTTTCCTTCTCAACACTTTAATCTTACTCAAATTACATTAAAACTCCATAATCATAAACCATAACTTAATAAGTGGTGATTTATCAATCACATATCTTTCCTCCAAAGTTAACCATTTCTCTATGCAGAAATCTGAGCGTTACTTAACAAAGAATATAAAAGCATAAAGAAAAAGCTAAAAAAAAAGAATAAAATCTTAAACAAACAAAAAAAAAAGCAAATTGTTCCCACCTTTAGTTTATACTTCCAAAATATAAACATTTTTATAGTGTAATCAATCATATAATAAACTAATAAATTTGTTTATATATCATTAAACTTTAACAAATTAGCAGACAAAGAGGGACACTTGATCTCCTTCTTCTCTCTTGTTCGTCTGTGTAGAACATTCATCAACAAAATGAGTTCAACAGGAGGAAACAACCCTAATGATCCATGGGGTCAATACGATTCATACAAAGATTGTTCAACAGGAGTATGCTCCGTGTACTGTCCTCAATGGTGTTACGTCATCTTCCCTCCTCCTCCTTCTTTCTTCTTCGACGACGAAGACGATTCTTCCTCTTCCTCCGATTTCTCTCCTCTCTTAATCGCACTCATCGGAATCCTCGCTAGTGCTTTTATCCTCGTCAGCTATTACACTCTCATCTCCAAATACTGCCATCGCCGCCGTCAAATCTCATCAACAACCTCAACAAATCGAGAAATCTCAGTTATAGATTCGTGGCAGAGAAGTCACGGAGAAGAGACGGTTGTTGTTAACGGAGATGGACTTGATGAGAGTTTGATTAAATCGATTAAGGTTTATAAATTCAAAAAGGGAGATGGATTTGTTGAATCTTCTGATTGTTCTGTTTGTTTAAGCGAATTTGAGGAAGATGAGAATCTGAGATTGTTGCCGAAATGTAATCATGCGTTTCATCTTCCTTGTATTGATACTTGGTTGAAATCTCACTCTAATTGTCCTCTTTGCCGTTCCTTCATCTCCGTAACTACTCAATCGGTGATTCAACAACCGATCTCGACGGAATCAGATTCTGTTTTGATGGATCTGGAAGATTCCGATTCCGTTGTTGTTAATTTGGATCTGGAAAATGGATCTGAGGTTGAGAAGCCACCGGAGGAGGAGGAAGAAGAAGAAGAGAATCGGAGATCGGCTTCGTCTGTTGTTTTGATTTCTGATATCTTACTGGAGATTGACGACGATGATGAAGAAGTAGGAAGCTCTTCGCGGAGATTAGAAGAAGGAGATAAAACTCCTCCGTCGTCAGACTCGGCGGCGGCGAACGGTGGGAAGTCGAGTTTTCTGGTGCGGAGTTCGATGGCGATGAAGAGATCTGTTTCCAACGGTAAATTTGTTATTTCCAGGAATTACCGTTTACCCAATTAAGTGGTGAAAAAAGTAATAATGATTAAGATTAGGAAAAGTCAAATTGCTAATTGGCTTTTTTTTTTTTTTTTATTCTCTTCGGGTAGTTTTAGACGAACAATTATATTACACGGTTGGTAAAATGTTTTACTGATCACTCATTCACTCTTTTTTATGTGTACAACAATCAAAGATTTTTGGAATTTTACTGCCCGTATATAGTTTCCTAGTATCAGTTTATTTATTTTTTGGAGAATAAGATGTGTTTGATCACATCTTACGATGCTTATTCTCATCAATAAATGATAAGTCATCGTTGTTTTAGTTTATAATCGTTTGGATATGTCTGGATGATTGGAGTTTCTAAACATATAACGACTAGAGGAGAAATTTACTCACACCTGTATATTTCATTCTTGCATGCTACGTCACAAATTTGTTCGAGTACTGTACAAAGTTACTCCTTCGTTAGGATGTTGAAAATGGACATTGTTATGGACACAATCTAATAAAGTTTTTTTTTTGTGGCATGATAAAATATTGGTGGACTGTTGCATTCACAAGCAAAGATGCATTTGTATACCAATAATTAAATAACATACCACCTGTCTCGTATGATCCCTGAATTCTATAGGACGAGTACGAGTAATATTTTTATTTTGTCAATGCTAAATAAAAAATGATAGCTGTTTGTATTTGTTTATTTTCCCATGTATTCGCATATTCTTTGGATAATATGGAGAATTATAAGCATATTCTCTTTTGTATTCCTTGCCTAAACGTGTGTTCTTATTTTTCTTGACAATTTTGAATTTTCATTTCATTTTCCTGTCTGTTTACAAGTTACAAGTAACTAAAGTCTCATAATCCTAGTACTATTTATCTTCGAGAAAAATTAAGACTATTAAAAACCCGAACAGTGACTATAATTCCTTATGGCAGATCAATTAGGTAAGAATTGTTTCTGAAATGAAATATTATGTCGGAAAGATCTTAAACAAAGTTGATTTTAATTAGAAACATGAAAGGGGGAAACTGAGCTAATATTAACACTATAGTATACTATATATACATAAAAACAAAAAATATTTGGATAAAAATAAGAGGAACCAATGTATATATACATATACTTTAATCCAAAGAATTGATCAAATACGATTCTAGAGCTTTTTGTTAACAAAAACTATAAACTTTAAATTTCCCCCTCAACTTTATTTAAGCTAGTTGACGTTTATAAACAATTCAATGAATAATAACAATGACGTGCCTACTTTTGATTTGCCGTTTACTTTGTCATCTAAAACTCTTTCTTCAAATCTTCAATCACTAAGTACATATCTAACATGATTATATAAACCTATATATTAATAACGTATGTGTATACATAATTATAAGTCCCACTTTCTTCTCAAAACATCCACAACACAAAGAGAAACCAAAATGACCGAGACAACGACAAAAGGCTCATCGTCAGGATCATATCCGATCAAAACCGTCGTCGTATTAGTCCAAGAAAATCGTTCATTCGACCATACACTCGGCTGGTTCAAGGAACTAAACCGAGAAATCGACGGAGTAACGAAATCAGACCCGAAATCAAACCCGGTTCTTACCTCCGACCCAAACTCTTTACGTGTAGTCTTCGATGATCAGTCTCAGTACGTTGATCCTGACCCTGGTCACTCCATTCAAGATATCTACGAGCAAGTGTTTGGTAAGCCATGGGACAAGGATCATCCTGATCCAAACCCGGGTCCAGCTACCATGTCCGGGTTTGCTCAAAACGCCGAACGTAACAAAAAAGGAATGTCTTCTGCTGTTATGAATGGATTTAAACCGGACGCTTTACCGGTTTATAAAGAGTTGGTTCAAAATTTCGCCATTTGTGATAGGTAAATTAAAGCCTTCTTGTAAATTTAGTTTTTGTTGTCCCGGTTTAGAGAAATATTTCATGTTTTTGGTATTGGTTTTTGGGGGCAGGTGGTTTGCTTCGGTTCCGGCTTCGACGCAGCCAAATCGATTGTACGTGCATTCGGGAACATCACATGGAGCAACGAGCAATGACAAGAAGTTACTAATCGAAGGGTTTCCACAAAAGACTATATTTGAGTCACTTGATGAAGCTGGTTTGACATTTGGCATTTACCACCAGTTTCCTCCCTCTACTCTTTTTTATAGGTATGACTTTATTACAAGTTATTAGTATTTTATAAGTTATAATCAAAGATATTTGTATTTTACAAGTTTTTTCCTTTTTCCTATTTATTTTTGTATTTCATACGTACGCCTCCTTTTCAAAAGNAAAGTTTTTTTAAACTTTTTTTTTTTTTTTTTTTTTGCCATTAGATAGATTTGTTTAGCTTTTCTATGTAATTTTATTAAGTACAGCTAATGAATTGTCAAATCCAAGAAATATTTATTGATTTTTCTAAATTCTTATTGGTTCGGGGTCATAATTTGTGTCTGTGTGTGTAATAAATTGATGTGTATATAACTAAACATTAATATTTTAAAATACGTGTGAAAACTCTGGGGGGAAAATGGAGATAACATACTTTAGTGTTTTCAATAATTTTAGTTATTTGTATTAAAATGAGCTAGTTAAGTCACCATGAACCGATCATTTCATCCTGTTTTGGTGTGGTTAGATTAATTTTTTATTATGTTTACAAAAATGGTAACCAACTTGACGTGAAATACAATCTAATATAGGTCGGCTTAAAACGGTGTTAGACTTTTAATTCAAATCAAAGACTTGTTTTGATTTATGAACAATTTTCTCGATCCATTATCGCATAAAAAGAGGAAATAAAATTGAATAAGCTTCTAGTTACAAATTTACGATAATTACATCAAAGATTAAGGTATCTTGTTATTTTTCAGGAATTTGAGAAAGCTAAAGTATTTGACCCATTTCCACCAGTACGGTATACAATTCAAGAAAGATTGCAAAGAAGGAAAACTACCAAACTACGTCGTGATCGAACAACGTTGGTTCGATCTTTTGTCGATTCCTGCCAACGATGATCATCCGTCCCACGATGTTTCCGAAGGTCAAAAGCTTGTGAAAGATGTTTACGAGGCTTTAAGGTCGAGTCCTCAATGGAATGAGATTTTATTCATTATAACATATGATGAGCACGGTGGATTTTACGACCATGTTCCTACTCCGGTCGATGGAGTCCCTAATCCGGATGGTATCTTAGGACCTTCACCGTATAATTTTGAGTTTAACCGGTTAGGTGTTAGGGTTCCCACCTTCTTCATTTCTCCTTGGATTGAGCCTGGAACAGGTAAAAATATACAATTCTGTGGTCGGACATATTACACATTTTATATCATATGGTATCACATAAAATTTTGGTAACATGTGTAGTTGTTCATGGGCCAAATGGGCCGTACCCAAGATCACAATATGAGCATTCATCAATTCCAGCAACGGTTAAGAAAATATTCAATCTCAAAGATTTCTTGACAAAGAGAGATGCATGGGCTGGCACTTTTGAATCTGTTATTACAAGAGATTCACCAAGACAAGATTGCCCTAGTGAGTATAATTTCTTGTCCAATTTTATATAATCTTCTATCAAATTCAATGATTATTACAACTTGGTTACATTTGCTATGTAGAAACATTAACAACACCGGTTAAACTGAGATCGACCGTGGCAAAAGAAGATGCGCCATTGAGTGAATTTCAAGAAGAGCTTGTAATAATGGCAACAGCATTAAATGGAGACCACACAAACGAAGAGTTAGTCCACAAGCTATGCAAAGAAACTTGCGTCGTGGAGGCTTCTAAATATGTTACAAACGCGTTTGAGAAGTTTCTAGAAGAGTCTAGAAAGGCAAGAGAAAGAGGATGTGATGAGAATGACATCGTTTATTGCAAGGATGAGGATGATGATGATATTATTGATGAGGCTGTTGAGATATTACCATCACAATCAGAGGCAGAACATGTTGCTCCTAAACCAAAAACTCAAAGGTCTTTTTTCAGTAAGTTGTTCTCTTGCTTTGCTAGTCATGACTAAAAGAGAATGATTTGTTTTTTCTTTAAGTGTGAAATGATCAAACAATGTGTAGATGTTGTGTTCAATTTATTTATGATAAAGACCTCTTGTAATTGTATAATTGTTTTTTCTTTGGTTAAGAACTTACACAAGTATTTGCATATTTCATCTTGTCATAAAATTATATCTTAGATGAGATCTACTTTAATTATTTGTTTTTTTGCAGCTTGTTTTAGGTATTTAATTGATGAGTAGATCCCATCTACTTTAATTATTTGGTTTTTTTTGGCAGCTTACTTTAGCTATATAAATTGATGCGTATATTATATCAAAAGACTAAAGTCCTAAATGCCAACAGCTCTACTGGGTCCCTAAAGTTAATTGTAGTGATTAGATCATATCACTTTTGCATAATTAACCAACCTAAGATGTATTTGCAACATTCTGTCAAAATATGTAATCATATCCCATATAGTTAATGATTTAACTAATATGTCATCGGTTATATGAATATTAAAATCTACAATATATACTTTAATCAGCTGGCAATGTAAATAATATTATCCTTTGGTTATTAGCAAAATGGCCCGTGTTAAAACATGCTATAGACTATAGTTTTAGCAAATATTTGGTCAACACCTAATTCATCTAATTCAATTCGGTCTGATCTTTTTCTACTTACTCTAATATTTTTATGAGTTTTAAAATTGATAAAAATTTAAAGGATGTTACAGTTTCACCGTTTATGTGATTTTATTAATCATATAAAATGAAATGATTAAACCTCGTTTTGGCCACCAGTATATAAAATGGTTATTATGTGGACATGGATAACAACTAATACAAAGAGGAAAAATACAACAACTATAGAAGTCAGATTCTTGTTTCATAGACAACTGAAAAAATGGTGGAAGAGACAAGCTCATCAGCTTCTCCGATCAAAACAGTTGTTGTTTTGGTCCAAGAGAATAGGTCGTTCGATCACATGTTAGGTTGGTTCAAAGAACTTAACCCCGAAATCGATGGAGTATCCGAAACCGAACCAAGATCCAACCCGATTTCTACATCTGACCCGAACTCTGCTCAAGTCTTCTTTGGCAAAGAATCTCAAAACATTGATCCTGATCCTGGTCACTCTTTTCAGGTAAATCCCCGGTTTAGTTCCGGTTCATAACAGTCCTTGACTAGGATAAAACATGTTTATTAAAAAAACCGGTCTAAGGCTCAGTTTTTTAAGTACCGGTTTATGAAAATGCGTGCTCTTAAACCTCATGTTCCTGATTGAATAAGTTATCTTACTCATCGGTTCTCTTTCCGGTTTTGTCAAACCAAATTAATAATCGGTTTAATCGGACTTTTCGGTCTAAACCGGTCAATGATACATATTTTCTTTGGAAATTTTCAGGCGATATACGAGCAAGTGTTCGGAAAACCATTCACCGACGAGAGTCCATACCCGGATCCGAAAATGAACGGGTTCGTACAAAACGCGGAGGCGATAACGAAAGGGATGGCGGAGAAAGTAGTCATGCAAGGGTTTCCACCGGAGAGACTTCCCGTATTCAAAGAACTAGTTCAAGAGTTCGCCGTATGTGACCGGTGGTTCTCGTCGTTACCGTCGTCCACACAGCCTAACCGGCTTTATGTTCACTCGGCGACATCAAACGGTGCGTTTAGTAATGATACCAACACATTGGTACATGGGTTTCCTCAGAAGACAGTGTTCGAATCACTTGAAGAGAGTGGTTTCACTTTTGGGATTTATCACCAATCTTTTCCTAATTGCCTCTTTTACAGGTAATTAAGTTACTTTTATTTATTTTCGTAATTATGAGAAGGAAAAAATATAAGAGAAAAGTCAAAAGTTACAAATTATAATTGTCGGAAAATTGGACAATATTATATGAATAAAAACATGATAATGACGAACCGATTCATTTGTAGTGACACCTAGATGGCAATATATAATGAAAAATGGAAAAAGCCACATGTTTGTTGGAATTATTCGATTTGTAGTGGAGTTAATTAGTATATTACTAAATTATAAAACCAAAAGTAAATTGTCATGATCATAGCTGTGTCTAGAATTAATTTATTTCAGTAATCTTAGTATTTTTGAAAAAGAAAATCAAAATTCGTTTTTGAAGTTGTGTGTCTAGCTAATACATTTTGTTACTCGCTATGATTAGTTAAGCTCACTATAGAGTAACGTAAATCTTTACTAATCACCAAGACTAATCTTTTATGTTTAATTAGGAACATGAGGAAATTGAAGTACGTAGACAACTTCCATCAATACCATTTGAGCTTCAAGAGACATTGCAAAGAAGGGAAGCTTCCAAACTATGTGGTCATCGAACCTAGATACTTCAAGGTTTTGTCTGCTCCAGCCAATGATGATCATCCCAAAAACGATGTCGTTGAGGGCCAAAACCTAGTCAAAGAGATCTATGAAGCCTTAAGAGCTAGTCCTCAATGGAACGAGATTCTGTTTGTTGTTGTTTATGATGAACATGGAGGTTACTATGACCATGTTCCTACTCCAGTTATTGGTGTCCCTAATCCTGATGGTCTTGTTGGACCACCTCCGTATAACTTTAAGTTTGATCGGCTCGGTGTTAGAGTTCCTGCTATGCTAATCTCGCCTTGGATCGAGCCTGGAACCGGTAAGCATTTTTTTTTTTTGGAATTGAGTTGTGCTAGTTTAGAGGTATTGTCATGTTGCTCGAAGCCGGTTATGGTATTGATTGGCTTGTATAGAATACAAAATAGCCTGATTAAAATAGTTGTTGTATGTGGATAGTTTGTGTAATTCTGATCCTATAACAATTTCTTGCTCGTAACATGATTTTGTAGTGTTACATGAGCCAAATGGACCAGAGCCAACTTCGCAGTTCGAGCATTCATCAATTCCGGCAACATTGAAAAAGATATTCAACCTCAAGAGCTTTCTTACAAAGCGTGACGAGTGGGCTGGAACGTTCGATGCAGTCATCAACCGGACCAGCCCAAGGACCGACTGCCCTGGTAACTATCGGTTATAGTCCATAGTAGACGCAAAATATACTCACTTTACTATAACTATTATCGTCGATTTTTTTCAGTTACATTAGCGGAACCTCCAAGGGCAAGAGACGTAGACATTGGAACACAAGAAGGAGACGACGATCTCACTGATTTTCAGATTGAGCTGATTCAAGCAGCGGCTGTAATCAAAGGAGATCATATCAAAGAAATTTACCCGTTGAAGGTTGCGGAGAATATGAAGGTTTTGGATGCGGCTAAGTACGTAGAAGAAGCTTTCACTAGATTCTCTGGTGAGTCCAGGAAGGCTAAAGAGGGAGGTCGTGATGAACATGAGATTGTTGATCTCTCTAAAGGCTCTACTCGTCACTCAACTCCAAAAACTTTTCTTCAAAAGGCTTTCTCCTGTTTGATTTGTGATAATTGAACTTGAGTCACAAGAGATTTGTGGTATTTTAATATCAAGAGTGTATGAATTTGAATCCTTGTTTGTTTCTGAACTTGGTTTTAGCATATCAAACAATGCTGGTTAAGAAAAGATAAAAAATGAGATTCAAACAGAACAAAAGTCAGAAACAGAGGATTTTCCAAAACAGAGCAAGAAACAGAGCATAACATACTAAAATGGAGAGTTTAAACATAACCAAAGTCAAAGTTTATAACAAAACAGGAAAGTGGTATTATTACTTGTAGTGATGATAAGTCTTGTTCCTCTTCTTGACATGACAATTGCAAGCATCCACAGTAAAAGAAGTCATACAACCAAACTTCCTCTTCACTTCTCTCCACACACTTACCTTCTTATCTTTCATCTTCTTCTCACAATGAACAACACATTCAAGATTCTCAATCTTTCTTTTCTTGCTGTAATCAGATCCAATCTCTAGCTTCAACAGCTTCTTATTCATATTCTCAAAATCATCATCATCTTCTTCTTCTTCTTCTTCTGCTTTATCCTCTACACTTTTCATTTGTCTAGCCACCTTATCGCGAATCTGCTTTTGAGAAGCAGACAAAACTCGCAAGACAATCCTCAATGGTAGCTTCTCGTTCTCCGAAGCATGTTCACAAGCCGCAGGTGAAAGTTTCTCACAAACAAGAAGTCTACAAACTTCCATCTTCTCCGATTCAATCAAATCTTTATGCCTCTCCAAGAAAACATTAATAGCTTTGTATATTCCATCAGAGTCTCTCAGTACTTCGAAAGACGCAGCAACCACCATTTCTCCTAACGCCTTAAACGTTTCTACTTTTAAACCAATGTCACTCGAAGCTGCCTCAAATAGAAACTCTTCCAACATTCTTGCTACAATCACAAACCGCGAAACATCCGAGAGATTATAGTCACTGTAAAAGCTCTTGAGAATGGTTTTCAAGAGGTCTATGTCATATGATCCTCCTCCTTTTGATAACAGAATGAGAAGATCTTTCGCTGTAGCCATGTCGAGCTGCTTACTTATCCTAGCTTCAAACCCTTTTCGACAATCAGAGCAAGCATCAAGAAAAATCGATGCTTTAAGCGACTTGAACAAGAATCCACACGAGATACTTCCTCTTTCATTAGGCAGAAGCCTCTCAACGACTTCAAGTACTTCTCTCTTGTGTCTTGAAACGCTTTCATCTCCCAAATCTTTCTCGAAAACCCATCTTTTAGCATAGTTGCAGACCGATGCCACGAGGCTTTCTACCGAGACATTGTGCTTGCTTGTTTCAAGGATCAAGGACTCATATAACCGAAGAGGTAATGTAATGAGATCTTCGAGCAACCTAGGATCGATGAGAGCCTTTTCGACAAAAGAATCTAAAAAGACTTCAATGAGTCCAGCATCAGCTAGGTTGTCCAGAGTCCTATCGCTGCAGACACTAAGAGCTTTCACTGTCTCGTTCCAGCTTTCAAGAACTCTTTGTTCCAAGAACATTACTGCCTTGTTTAACAAGTTATCTGGACTATGATCATCGTTCATCTCTAGGTAATAAGCAATACAAAGCACAGATATGATGTTTTCAGATGACAATTGGATTTTATAGCCATAGAAGAATCTAGCCACGACCTCGAAGGTTCTCGGATCGATGTCCATGTCTCTAAGGATCCGACGCAGTTCATCAATCTTGTTACACTCGAGTAATGACTTCACTTTTGCTGATTTCCTAGCTAAAGTCTCCTATACATATATAAAAAATCCAATACCCTAGGAATCAGATGAAAACCGAAAAAAACGAGATTTAAGAAATCATATTCAAGAAAACTTACTAGGTGAAGATGAAATGGAATTTTTTTCACATAGAGCTTAAAATCTGGCGACTTTGAATCTCTACAAACGATGAATATTAAAATTGTTAATATATCTCGTAAATATTAACCTGAAGGGAGAGAGATTAAGAGTCTTACTCGGTAAATGGATTGTTCAAATATCTTTTCGACATTTCGAAGTAGCCTTATGATTTTGAAGAGAGATTGTGTATGTTTGGTAACACTAGTCCGTGACTGTAACTTGTTGTTGAAGGAACAGAAGTTTGTGTGTTTATGGGATTTTGCAACTATGGAGAAAATAAGAGAGGACAAGAAGACAAAAGCATTCCTCAGTAGTGAAGATTAAGTCAAAAGTTAAATGAGAAAAGAAAGAGACGTTAGAAGAAAATTTCTGGTCCTTGCTGAGATTTAGGAGGGTATTGTTATGATATTGTGGGATTTCTCAAAGAACATGTAAATGATACAAATTCTTCGTTAATTATTAGTTTCTTACCGATTTTAGTGGCTAATTACTTACTGGTGAAACTAATTAAGAATTTTCTGATGAATCAGTTCTTCTTTTCCTCATATTTTGCTTGATAATTGTATAATAAATAGACATGAAAATCTGATATTTCAAAATACATTAGAACGAATTTAAAATTACAATTCCATTATGATAATTTTGCAACATTATACAAATGATAGAAACTTGTAAAATGGTATCCACACTTATTATTAAGACAATCAAACAACATCAGTGGTTTACACAAGACAACAAAAGACATACATTATATGGTAAGAGAAATAGTTACAACATTATTAAGTAGCATAAACAACAATTAGTAAGAGATGATGATTTTAATAGAGGATAAATGTTGTCCAAAGATATCAACAACAAATAACAGTAGTCGCTTGGGCACCATTTACTGGTCAGTAAGCAATTTAGAGCCTGGATAAGAGAACAATTTGACTGTGTTTCGATAACTTATCTCCGCGAGCTCTTCTTTCTTTATGTTGGACAGGTTTGCAACATACTCTAGTACCTGTTTATGGCAGAAAAGATCAGACCAGGAATCAGAAATGAAATTTTATCAGCAGAACAAGAAAAAGGTCAATGATAGCAACATACAGCTAAAATGTTTGCTGGTTCATTGAGAGGTTTTGGATCCGAAGCATCGGATTTTGGTAACCCGTCAGGTGAATCTGTCTCCAATAAGAGCCTATCCGAAGGAATCTACGCAAGACCAGGAAGAAATATATCAATACTTTCTTTATCTGAAAGTTGTATAGTTACTTACAGAGGAGGTGAAAAAGAAAAACAAACCGATTTCAAGGTGTTCTTTGCGATTTTCTCATCAATGTAAGTGAACCAGCCAGATAGGGAGAAGTATGCACCAAGCTGAGTAAGTTCAGGAACAACTTCAGCTGTACCATTGAATGAATGAAGTATCACACCGGCAGGAAATGGCCCTATGGATCTGTGTATAATCATATCAAGAAACTTAAGCGTGACATACATAACGGATAATTAACTCCTTTTCAATATCTTCATTATAAATAGATACCGGTCTCATTATCTCGAGGAGGTCATCGAATGCATCGATGCAATGAACTGCTACTGGTTTGTTCAGTTGTTTAGCAAGTTCAAGCTGTGGACGAAATACAACAAGCTGGTCTGAGTAATCAATCCCTGATGCTAAGGGACCTTTGTCCAGCCCAATCTGCAAATAACATAATATTTCTAAACATGTTATTAGGATGAAATCAAAGAGCTCATCAGCCAAAAAGGTTTTAAATACACTCTAAAAAATCATGCATTAAAACATATCTTGCTGTTTATACTTAATCAAATACAATGAACCAACAAATATATGAGTCTAACTTCTCCAACAGCAGCAGTAGGAGTGGTCTCAAATAACTTCTTCAATGTGTTAAACCAATGAGGGCTCCTATCCGCAATAAACCTGACAAAAACAAAACACACACACAAAGGAAAAATAGTAAGCATTGAGCTCGCATTATTCGAAGATTATCCACATATAGATAATCCATACCAAGGATGAATCCCAAAGCAAGGAATAACAGAAGGATACATCTCTCCCATCTCTTTCACCGAGTCCCAATCTTTCTGGTTCTCCAAAACAAAACACATTAAAATGTATACACAAGTATAACCATGACCAAAAGATCAAGAAAATATGGGAAACTACCTCGGACGTTCCATTGACTGCGAAATTGGTAACACCGACGGCTAAAGCATTCGATATGAGCTGAGAGGTTTTGTCAGAGACCCTCTTGTCTTGAAGGTGACAGTGAGCATCAAACAACTTCATCTTCACCGTAAGATATATTCTTGGTTATGAGATCTCTTTTCTCTGTTGGTGTTCTTAAATCATCTAGAGAGACATATATTTATAGTAGATGGGATGTTTCATCAAAATGATCAACAAGAAAGCGTTGACTTTTTTTTGTTAAACACTGATCTGGATTTTCTTTAAACTCAAGACTAAAATGGCAAAACTTTGTATAGAACAAATACAAAGTTTATATATAAAGTAAGGCATATAATTAAAGATTAACCTTAAACAAAAGAAAGACAGCTAAAAATCATTATTAAACACACATAGAGAGGAAGCACACATCTTGAAACATGGGTTTGTTCTGAAAGGGATTGAGAAAATGAAGAAACTCACATGAACAAGTTACAATATTGTGAGTGTTACTTCAGAACTAATTTTTGAATTTGAAGCAAAATTGAACGATACCGTTTTGTTGGTCCGCTTATTTTTTCTAACGCCGTTAAATTAAGGATTATATTGTTGATTACAATAGGATGATGGTTGATTCTGCGGAACATTAATAGATCAAGGATTTGTTTTGTAATTTCACCATAATAATATAACCGGACAAAAAAAAACAAAAGTTAAAGTGATCTCAGCCGTCGGATCGAGTTTCTCATAGCTTCGCCGTAACAAAAAAGAAGAAGAAGCTGTCATTATCAATCTCACACCGGCAAAACCAAAAGAGAAAAAAGAGGTTTCTTCTTGTTTCAACCTTACTCTCTTGTCTCCTTCTTCTTATATTCTCATCTTGCGAATTGGTTTTACACAGACGAAAGAAAATAATGGCGAGCGATCAACACACCGACGACTTAGACGAGCTTCTCGACAGTAACGTTTCTCTATTGAATATTTGATCTACGATTCATTGTAATTGTGTTTTATTGTATTGATTCGGTGAGTTTCTGTTGTGGGTTTTGTCTCTTAGGTGCATTGGATGATTTCAAAGATCTCAATATTTCTCAAAGGTGACAACTTTAATCCTATTTTGTTTAGCTCCAAAGTCTCAAACTTTATAATTTTTAATAGCTCTCTGGCCTCTAGGTTTATGTTTTGATTGAGTTTATAGAGACATTCAATTCCAAAGTTAAGAGTTTTGATTAGAGTCAGAATTTGTTGTTGTGTTGCTTTAGGAATCAAAAGGAAGAGGAGGAAGGGAATAAGAAGAAGAAAGAAGAAGAGATGGGTTTGTTACCGAGTGGAGTTCAGGGTCTTGGAATGGGATTACCTGATATGAGAAGCAAGAAGAAAGGAAAACAGAAGGTTTCGAAAGAGGATCATGTTGCTGAGACGCTTGATAAGCTTAGGGAACAGACTAGGGAAACTGTTAAAGGTTTGGAGTCTACCATGTCTTCAAAGAACCTGACAGGTTCTGAGGATGATGCTATGGTTGAGGATTTCCTCAAGCAATTCGAGAATCTTGCTGGATCTACGGTAAGAAATTGTCTCGATACTCGAAAGTATATAGTCTTTTATCAGTTGAAAGCATGGTGTTGCCTTTACTTTACTACTACAAGTAGATTTTAGTAGAATATCTTCTGTTGATTTTGTATGGAGCTCATTATCGAAATGCTTCTACTTGGTATTGTTTGTTTATTGTTGACTCGCCTCTTGTAAACTGCTTAGGATTTGGAATCAATGGTCGAAACCATGATGGATTAGAGATAGCTTCTAGAGATTGTTCTTTATGCTATGTTAAGGTTAGATGGAGCTCATTATCGAGATAATGACTTCTACTTGGTATCTTTCGTTTATTGTTGATTTGCCCCTCTTGTATTTGCTCAGGACTTGGAATCAATGGTCGAAACCATGATGCAACAGCTGTTGTCGAAAG
>OVAP01004143.1:0-15140 GCA_900406295.1 Aurinia saxatilis | reverse complement strand
GGTTTCTTGACAGCCCATTCAGGAGAGCAAAATGTCCTTAGCCAACGAGAGCTGGTGCTAAGGCATNAAGGCATTTTGTGAACTTATTAAACTAGTGCTAGAAATGCTCTCTAGCTTAGTTAAACCCAAATGAGAGTTTAGGTGTTTATTTTGCTAAGAGAAGTAATTGGTACCACGAAAGTGGACCAATTTAGAATTCTGTTTAAGTTGAAGTTTGTGTTGTTTAGAACCTGAATAATCATCCAGTTATTTAATTTGTCTGCCATTGATGTCCCCTAAGTCTAGCATTTTTTTTATCCCCATTGAATTTAAACAAGTAGTAATTTAGTAAAACCGACAAAAACCCATTTGCATTCGATTTAGCTTGATAAGATAGTTTAATAAGACATAGTGTAGAAGCTGGAACTTGTGGATTCGATCATTAACTAATGCATTGATATATTGTAGTTGTCGATGTCTTAATTAGGAAAAAAACACAACTTATTAAAGTTCATTGCTAAAATTACTAATTTACTCATTCCAATCATTTTTACATCTCTATGATATTTTGGGTGAAGTCTTGATAATCAAGAAATCGTTATAAATACCGAGAAATTTTTGTAAGGATCCAAGGAATTTGAGAGAGATGAATAAGGTCAGATTTTGGTTTAACTAATCTTTTGTCAGGGTCTGCTTTAAATATTGTAGAACATATATATCGAAAATTCAAAATGAAAGCAAGACCAATCGCTGAGATATGTTATCATCATTGTCAACCAAACAATAATACTTCAACTTAGTACAAAATCTACGTTTGTGTCTCCCACCACCTCATGGTTCATATTGCATATACTTTTCTTTCTTTTTTTGACAACATTGCATATATATACATCTACACATTGAGAAATAATCGAGTAACTTACAGACAAATTTAGTAGATGAAAAGTAAAATGAAAACTAGTGGCAGGTTGAAAAGATAACGTTGTCTTTTGCCAAAACTTTCTAACTCTTTTGGCATTTTTGTCTTTCCATTTTGTAATTGTAATTTCCTAGGTTGGCAGCAAACTCAAAAGCATCTAATGTACGATCTAGGGCTAGGCATAATACCCGAACCCGAAGATCCGAACTGAACTGACTCGAAAAAAGTGGAACCGAATTCGAACCGAAACTGACGAAATACCCGAATAGATCCTAAACTCTTATGTTCGAAAAACCGAACCCGAATGGAACCGATCCGAGAACCGAATGGATATCCGAAATAAAATTATACACCTAAACTATTAACTATATATAAAGGTAATATAACATATTTATCTAAAATTATAATTATAAATCTGAATATATTAGTTATTTTTAGATCAAAATAATTGAAATATCAAAAATAACCAAAACATACAAAGCTATTAATTATATTTATCAAAATTTAAATTAACCTATATTTTATGATTTTTTGGACATCGAAACCCAACCGAACTCCAATCGTAGCTAGTTTTATTTTAAAATGTTGATAAAATTCGGTTACTTTTAGATTCGAATCGGACCTGAATTGTTTTTGAATAAACTTTGGTTCTCTGTCTACGGAACCGAACTGATCCGAACCGAGATCAACCCAAACCGAACCCAAACCAAAAATTTAAAATATCCGATTGGATACAACTTTCCTAAAACCAAATATCCAAGATCCAAATGGATTGCACCCAAACCCGAACAGGTAATCGAACGCCTAGGCCTAACCCAAAATATCATAGAGATGTAAAATTAAATATAGAGACTAGAGATCATAGTCTATATCCATATACAAATCCAAATGACTTTTCATTTATGGTTTATATATTCCTTAAACCAAAGCAAGAAAAGATTTACTTAACAGACAAATAAAGACAAGTAATAATGAAACCAGTCTTAATCATACTTCTACTTTAAATAAAAAATATAAGGTAATTGAAGTTTCTCCATCGTCAATATCAAAGAGTCGATCGTTTTAAACCAAGTGGATCTCAGTTTTCGACCACTAAAAATATGCAAACTTTATACATGCCAAAGTAAAGAAACCAAACCAATTAAGAAAGAAAGATCATGACTCTCTAACCTCCAAACTTTTATTATTGTTATGTAATGATAATAATGTATGGTTTATGAATTGGATCAAATGTTTAGGAAGAAGAAATCACTTCCACTTCTTGAAGAATTTGCCTTTGTGCTTGCCAAAGATGCCGTGTTTCCAGCGCTTTCCGAATTTTCCATGCTTGAACTTGCCGTGTTTGAACTTACCGTGACCATGATAGCCGTAGCCATAACCGTGACCGTGGTGGTGGTGACCATAGTGTCCGTGGTGAGACATATGGTGAGCACCAGCTGCTGCGGCTGCACCCGCTATAATTGCTCCTAGACCCCCGTGGAGATGTCCTGTAACATTAAGTTGGCTTTCCTCATTAAGCTAAAAAAGGAGTGGTGACATGACATTGTTTGTAGGAGAAAGAATTGTAAAACGTTGAGACTGAAATTACCAGAGTGAGATGGACGGGGATAACCATGAGGAGGATAACCGTGAGAAGGGTAGCCACCGTGTGGAGGATAAGCAACTGGTGGATAGCCATGAGGTGGAGGAGGAGGAGGAGGGTATGGATAAGGTGCTCCATAACCTTGACCGTGGCCGTGATGACCGTAACCATGACCTTGAGATGGGTAGTGTCCACCTCCATATCCTGCTAAGTGGTGAAAGAGTCCTCTGTCACTGTGATCCTTTGCCATTTGTTTCACACTTCACCTTCAAGAGTAAAGGGTTACTAAACCGTAAAGAAGTAAAACACTAGATTATGAGAAACCGGAGACTTTGGTGCATATCGACTCCGTGTCAAAGCTAAGGGGATAAGTGAAATGTTGTTAGTGTCTAGTCCAATTTCAAAGCTAATACCAACGAAGGAACACAACCCTCAAGAGAGAAAGAATCAAATAGAAAAGATGTGCTAGGCTGCTAGCTGTTTAAGATGTTATTAAGTTAAAGACTTCGTTAATCGTATTCAAATTCCACAAAAAAGAAAAGAAAAGAAAGATAAATAAGTAATACTTGTCTAAATGAAATCAATCAAGAAACACCCTTGTTTGTCACATCAAACTTGAGTTTCTGTTTCGCTAAGCACAGCTTCGGATACAACAACAAAGTGTCCAACATATATCACAAGATTCAAAACTAAAGATCAAAGATGTGTGCGTACCAGACGTCCAAGAGTTTTCTGATCACTCGCGAATTACTATGGAGAAAGATTTGAGTTCGAAAATTAATTTGACATAAGCAGAGGAGACGTTGTTGCTGATCGAGCCGTAGTTTCCACGCAACGCGTTTGCTTTTATTTATTTATTACAACATCCTGTAAACATATATGCTTTGCCTTTTTTTTCTCGACCAATTTGAAATACTTGATAGCTAAGCTTTTGAAAAAAAAAACGAGGATCGGATCTGATTCGAGTCAAACTTAACCCACCTAAACCATTTATTTATCATTGAAAAGTCAGGTCACTTTTTTCAATCCACTAAGGTGCGTGGTACGGTTTGATTTAGAAACCGATGTAAACAAAACCAAACTGGTTTGGATAATCTTCAACCACCAATTTATTTCTATCATGTATTACTTCTGGCACTACTAAACAACCTCCCTCTTGTTTACTGGATTTGGTTTAGCATAACTCAGTCACTGAGCTAGCAGAAACTAATCTGCTTTCGATAATGTTCGATGATCAAACCAGGAATCTGTTATGTGAAACAGATTCATGTAAGCTGTATCTTCTGGTACAATCTTCTGTAGATTCTTGCACCTTCGAATTCTGCATGGATCTCCCGTTCAGTTCGTATGCCCATCGGGTTTTCCACCAACCAACCTTCCTCTGTCTCGACTGTGTCCACGTGCTGAAGAACCTTTATTTTCTCGTCTAACTGATCTCTCATGTCTTGAGCTACTTCAAGCACATCCGACTGAACAAATATCTGCGCACAGCCAGAAAACAACAACGTACACCTTAACATACCAAAATAAATATATCATTTGGTTGCTGTCATTCATAAACCGGAAAATTCGAACATTCCATCATAAATTCAGATCACCAGCAAATAGTAGTCTAACTCTTACCTGTGAACCTGTGAACCAACCAGCAATAGTGGAGACCAACAAAAAGCTATAAATGAGATAACTTCAAAAACTAAGCAAGACTTTACCTTCCCTCCCGGTTTTAGGCTTTGAAGAATGGACTCTACCAATGGCTTTTGGACAACCCGTCTCTTTTTATGCCGTTTCTTGAAATGTGGATCGGGACACTGCATTAAATCGCAGACGAGAAAGTTGGTTCAACACAGGATATAGGCTTTTCAGATGTTTACAACTTTTCATACTTACCAATATTGAGACAAACTCCAACGGTCCAGGATAGCTTGATATAAGTTGTTCAAAGGAAACCATGGCATTTGCAAATATGAAGTGTCTGAAATCCATCCCCAACAGATATATCAAAGATGTTATCAACCAAGTATTAACAAATACAAATTCTTAGGCCAGATTGCAGAAAGTTTACACGTTCGAAAGTCCAAGCTCATTCACCCAAAAGTTGGAACGCTTGACCAGCTGCAAAGAAATGTGACAAAATGGACTTCTTTAGGCCAACATAACCGACAATGATTTAGCTAAAGCAGATGAATTGTCGAGAGAATTTGAAACTGTGAAAAGAAGCTTTGTCCATACTTTCTGACGTATTTCAAGCCCCAAGTAATTTCTTGATTCAGAATTCTTTTTGGCCAGCCATAGGAGAAATCTGCCACTACCTAAAACACAAGGACGCGACCACAAGATTAGTAGAAGAATCCAAACTCCAAAAAAACTATTTACAAGGCAGAGAGGCTTAAGCATGAAAATCAAATAGAAAACTTTTGCTACTAAGAATTAAAACTCATTTCAAGCATGCAAGAGGCGTGCAACACCAGGAACAATATGAAGGAAAGCTACTGAAATCAAATTCAGATTGGATGGAAAGATGACAATTTGTCTCAGAGAAGTAGAATGTGATGTAACTGAACTAAGAGAACAAGGTTGTAAGAGAAGCAAAAGTCCCACAAGCACAAGTCTAAGTAAGCTCACAAGTTACCACATCCAATATCCACCATTAGAGGCAACGATGGATCCTTATAAACTTCCTCCCAAGCCGGAACTGGAGCTGGCATCTATCAGACAGAAGAAGAGTGTAATTCAGGTATTATGCTGTTTCACATATAAAAAAGTTTGCAAAACAAAAGTACACAGACATCATCAACTTACAGAGAAAGAGGAACTGAGAGGATTAACATGCTGTCTGATTCTTACATGACCCAATTCCTAGAAACAGAATAGAAACATAAATGACACTCACATCATATCCAATACCTCAATCTAGATTAGAGCAATACCTCAGATATCTTATACTTGAGGTTTAGTTCTGCATACTCCAAGTCCACCAAATCAGGGCTTCTCACTTCTTTCAAATCGACAAAAACTGAAGTAGACGTAGAGATGGATGCTCTTAAACTGCTACAATGGCGAGGGAGGTTGGTGAAGATAAACGGAGACGAAGCTAATGAAAAGACCCTTTTCGCCAGAAGCAGCGGAGTAGCCGAAGACGAAGAGTAGGCTTGAGATAGAGAAGCCATTTTCAATTCGATTCCACCATAAAAATGATTCCTTTACTCTAGAGTTTTGTGAGAAGAACTGAAACTATTGGGGGTGATTTTGTAAATAAGTAAAATTGTGGATTTTAAAAATCCTCTCAGCTTTCTCCGCTTGAGCTCACAGCCACTAACCAAAAAAGATGGCCTCGGTGGTTGTTCCATCGCTCAGCCTGAGGCCAAGCTTCTCTGCCGCCGACGTTAAACACCGTCCGGCTGTCATTCTCCCGGTAATCAATCTCCTTCTTCTGTTTCTGCGTTTACATTTAAAGTCCAATACTTAGTTTCTTTTTAGGGCTTAGGGAACAATTCAGGAGACTACAAGAAGCTGGAAGTGACATTAGGTGAGTACGGTGTTCCTACGGTGGTTGCAGCTGTATCAAGGCTCGATTGGTTTAGAAATGCAGCCGGTTTGGTTGATCCAGCCTACTGGCGTGGCACGCTTCGCCCTCGTCCTGTTCTTGATTGGTACTGATAGCTCTCATCACTTGTTCTGGTATGGGATTTAAATGTTGATTCTTATTTATGGAATGAGTCAGGTACTTGAAAAGAATTGATGATGCAGTCCGCGAAGCCAACGAGCTAGCTCAAGGTGAATCTTGTGATGTACATTTCGTTTTGGACGTATAAAAATTGCTGCTTTGTGACTTAGCTTCTGGTTTGTACAATTTAATCACTTACAGGTCAAGGATTGTCATTGATTGGGCACTCGGCTGGAGGATGGCTCGCTCGAGTTTACTTGGAAGAACACGGAAATTCTGATATCTCCTTGTTGTTGACACTTGGTACGCCTCACTTGTAGGTAACAAACATGTCGATTACTTTCTTAGAAGTTTGATGAGATGTTGCTTTAATGTTTTAAGCTGGTGGCTTTGTTTCCTGTTTAGGCCACCGCCGAGAGGGTCAGGGGTTATTGATCAAACAAGAGGTCTCCTCTATTATGTTGAAGAGAATTGTGCAAAAGCTGTTTACACTCCTGAGCTGAGATATGTCTGTATTGCCGGGAGGTAATGTGTCATCTAAACCGTATATATTCCAAAGCTGTGTGTCTAAAACTTGGAATCTGAATTACTAGTTCATATGTAGATACATTCGTGGAGCTCCTTTGGTGGACAATGCGGATGCGGATGCGGATGTTGATACAGATGTGACTGTAGGAACCGATGGTGGAGAAGCAATCTCAGAGCTTGCTATAGCAAGTGAAAAGAAGAGCGGTTCAGGGCCTAGTTTCCGTGCTCGTTTTGTAGGGCAAGGATACAAGCAAGTATGTGGAAGAGCTGATGTATGGGGTGATGGAGTGGTGCCTGAGGTGTCAGCTCATCTCGAAGGTGCACTTAATGTTAGCTTCGACGGTGTTTACCACTCCCCTGTTGGCTCAGACGATGATACGAGACCATGGTATGGCTCACCGGTTATTGTAAAGGACTGGATTCACCACCTTCTTGAGTGAGTTTGCAAAGTTATTTGTAAAGCACTTCCTAAAGAAATTATGACCAGGTCTCTTATGTATTACCTTTGGACGATCCAGTCTGTTATATTCCATCAAGTGTGAATGATACGAGGACAAAAATGTTTAGACTTTGACTCTGAATGATGTCTTTGCCACGCGTCGCCAAAAGGCTGGAACCATTGACTCCTGAGTTCTTTGAGTTTCATCTTCATAATGATAAAATGATAATTAGAAACCTGTGTACGCTAATATAGCAAGGAAGACAAAAAAAGTTGTAGGAATTAAATCTTGTAAGATGATGGAATCTTCCCTTTCTTCTTCTTCTTCTTCTTCTTCTTCTTCTTCTGCCATCTGGAAAACTGACGTCTTTGTGAGTTTTAGAGGACAAGATGTGCGTAAAACATTCGTGAGTCATCTATTCTGCGAGCTTGATCGGATGGGGATCAAAGCATTTAGAGATGATTTGGATATGGAGAGAGGTAAATCAATCTCCCCAGAGCTTGTTGATGCGATCCAAGGCTCCAGATTTGCCATCGTTGTGGTCTCTAGAAACTACGCAGCTTCAAGCTGGTGCTTAGACGAGCTCTTGAAGATCATGGAATGTAAAGAGAGGATTGATCAGAGTCAGACAGTAGTACCTATTTTCTACGAGGTTGATACTTCGGATGTGAGAAGACAGACTGGGAGGTTCGGTGAGGATGTTGAGAGTCACACTGATAAAGAGAAAGTGAAGAAATGGAAAGAAGCTTTGACCAAATTAGCTTTTATTTCTGGTGAAGATTCTCAGAATTGGTAAGTTTCTCTAACATTTTTGTTTTGTATTAAAACTTTTTAGGAAAGTGATGAAGTTTCTGTGGTATACAGGAGGGATGAGTCCAAGCTGATTAAAAAGATTGTTAAAGACATTTCCCTTCAGTTGGCTTCATCCAGTTCATGGGATGATTCAAAAGGGTTGATTGGAATGAGCTCCCATATGGATTTTCTGCAGTCTATGATGTCTTTAGAGGACAAAGATGTTCGAATGGTGGGGATTTGGGGAATGGGTGGAGTCGGCAAAACTACAATTGCTAAATACTTGTACAACCAACTCACATGTCGGTTTCAAGCTCATTGCTTCATGGAGAATGTCAAGGAAGTCTTTAACAGATATGGAGTTGGGCGTTTACAAGGGGAGTTTTTATGCAGAATGTTTAGAGAGAGAGATAAAGAAGCGTGGAGCGTGGTTCAGTGTTCCAGCATGATAGAGGGAAGGTTCAGGCACAAGAAGGTTTTGATTGTCCTCAACGATGTAGATAGGTCTGAGCAATTGGATGCATTGGTGAAGGATGCTGATTGGTTTGGTCCAGGAAGCAGAATCATCGTGACAACACGGGATAAACATTTGCTGGTTTCTCATGGCATAGATTTGGTATATAAGGTGAATTGTCTACACAAAAAACAAGCTCTGCAACTCTTTTGTACCTATGCTTTTAGAAATGAGATTGGTATTCCACATGGGTTTCGGGAGTTATCCATTCAGGCTATCAATTATGCTTCTGGTCTTCCACTGGCTCTAAGAGTTTTGGGTTCTTTTCTTTATAGAAGAAGCCAAAGAGAATGGGAAAGCTCACTTGCTAGGCTAGAAACTTCTCCTCATAGTGATATAATGGAAGTTCTGAAAGTTAGCTATGATGGATTGAATGAGCAAGATCAGGCTATTTTTCTCCATATATCATGCTTCTATAACATGAAGCATGCTGATTATGCCATAAAACTTCTTGATATCTGTGGCTATGCTGCTGAGATCGGTATCACGGTTCTCACTGAGAAGTCTTTGATAGTCATATCAAATGGATGCATAAAGATGCATAATTTGCTTGAACAGATGGGCAAAGAACTTGTTCATCAGCAAGCAGTTAACAATCCGTCTCAACGGTTACTTATATGGGATCCTGGAGACATCTGTGATGTGCTGTCAGAAAATTTTGTAAGTTATCTGCATATGCTTCTTTTTAGAATCTTGATGTAATGGTTTCTAATAGCTTCTTCTCCATTTCTTAGGGAACACAGCTTGTTGAAGGAATGTTCCTGAACCTGTCCGAAATCTCTGAGGTATTTGCTAGTGATCGCGCGTTCGAGGGATTGTCTAATCTCAAGCTTCTCAACTTCTATGACCTTTCATATGATGGAGAGACCAGACTACATCTACCTAATGGCCTCAGTTATCTTCCACGCAAGCTTCGTTATCTACGTTGGGATGGATACCCTTTAAACACCATGCCTTCAAGATTTCATCCAGAGTTTCTTGTTGAACTTTGTATGAGTAATAGCCACCTCAAAAAACTTTGGGATATAATCCAGGTAAGTCCTCCATATGGATGGTATTTGTTTGGCTACTTCTTATTGTACTAAAAGTTTAAAACATTTGATGTGAATTGTTTCAGCCTCTTAGGAATTTGAAGAAGCTGGATCTCTCTCGCTGTAAATACCTTGTCGAAATTCCGGATCTCTCAAAAGCCACAAATCTTGAGGAACTAAACCTTTCTTATTGCCAAAGCTTGGTTGAGGTTACTCCATCTATCAGGAACCTTCAGAAACTGTATTGCTTTTACTTGACTAATTGCATTCAACTCAAGAACATTCCAAGTGGAATCGCTTTGAAGTCGCTTGAAACAGTTGAAATGAGTGGATGCACAAGTCTGATGCATTTCCCTGAAATTTCTTGGAATATTAGAAGACTCTCTCTGAACAGTACAAAGATAGAAAAACTACCATCATCAATCAGTCGTCTCTCTTGTCTGGTTGAATTGGATTTGTCAGATTGCCAGAGTCTCAGGACTCTTCCAAGCTTTGTAAGGCACTTGGTCTCACTTAAATCCATGAACTTGGAGGGTTGCAAACATCTTGAGAACCTCCCAGACACACTACAGAACCTTACATCGCTTGAAACTCTTGAAGTTTTTGGTTGCCTTAACATCAACGAGTTCCCTCATGTTGCCACTAATATAGAAGCTTTGCGTTTATCTGAGACATCAATTGAAGAAATTCCTGCAAGGATCTGTTGTCTCTCTCAGCTTAGGTCTTTGGACATTTCAGGTAACAAAAGACTGAAATCTCTCCCTGTAAGCATTTCTGAGCTAAGATCACTTGAAAAGTTCAAGCTTTCTGGCTGTTCTGCACTTGAGAGCTTTCCACCAGAAATATGCCAAACAATGAGCTGCTTGAGGTGGCTTGATTTAGATAGGACCAGAATCGAAGAATTGCCTGAAAACATTGGGAATTTAGTAGCGCTGGAGGTCCTTCAAGCCAGAAGAACAGCAATAAGGCGAGTACCATTGTCTACTGCACGCCTGACCCGTCTTCAAGTTTTCGCAATTGGGAGTACCTTCTATCACCCAGAAGCTTTGCATTCTTTATGTCCTCATTTATCAAGGTTTGATCATTTGAGAGCTCTGTGCCTAAGCAACTTGAACATGATAGAGATCCCTAACAGCATTGGTAACTTATGGAGTCTATCAGAACTAGATTTGAGTGGTAACAATTTTGAATTCATCCCTGCGAGTATCAAACGTCTCAGCGGGTTGAATAGACTGAATTTAAATAACTGCCAGAGACTTCGAGCATTGCCCGATGAGCTTCCACGAGATCTCTTGTATATCTACGTCCATGGCTGTACATCCCTAGTAAGTATCTCAGGTTGCTTCAAGCATCATTGTCTACTTAAGCTTGTAGCTAGCAACTGTTACAAATTGGATCAAGAAGCACAGATTCTAATTCACCGTAACATGAAGCTAGACTCATCAAAACCAGAACATTCTTATTTTCCTGGACGAGATGTTCCACCTTGCTTCAATCACCAAGCCATGGGCTCTTCGTTGAGAATACACTTACCTCAGACTGAATCATCATCTAACATTCTGGGATTTTCTGCTTGCATCATGATTGGAGTCGATGGACAGTACTCGATGAATGATCTCAAGATATGCTGCTCTTGTTTATTAAAAGGGGTTGATGCTAATGAGCTGGTAGTTATGGATGAGCTTTGGTATCCTGATCCAAAAGCTTTTATGAACATGTCGTTTGGAACAGACCACCTCCTCTTGTTCAGCAGAACCTGCATGAAGATCGGAGCTTATAATGAAGCTCTGTTCGAATTCGCAGTCGAAAACACTATGGTAGACTCTTTTAAGCCGCTTGGAGAGGTGAAAAAATGTGCGGTGCACATCATATCGCTTGAAGACATGATGCATGAGCTAGATACCACAGCCTCCCCAGAGTTCTCTAATGACTCTGACAACATTCGCAATCCTGATTTGGAGCTTTCAGAAGGATTAGATGAAGCAGGCGTTTTGAAAAGAAAGCACTATGAAACTGAATTCTTGCATAAGGAGCAACAACATTCGAAGAGGATCAAGTTGCTTCCAGTTCCTTTAGCTCGAAAGCAATCAAAATAGCAGTAACCAAATGTTATACTAGAGTGAAATATATATATCGATTGATACCAAATGTTATACTAGAGTGAAATATATATATCGATTGATCCATATAATTTTATAGCATCACCCGGTGATGAATTTGACCTTTGTATAAGTCTGTTCATCAAAAGCTCCGAACAAGTCCAAATGACAAGATTTACTATGATATAAAAAGTGAACACAATGAACCTGAGGAGATAAAAGAATCTAAAACCTCCAGGAAAAATACACAAAGCCAATTGCTACAACCTCGACGCTACAGACTGCTTTGCTAGACAATAAAAGAAACCATCTAATCTTTTCTACCTACAAATGCTGTTTACAAACAAATTACTTCTTTTCAGAGAATCATGTGCGATTGTACTTGAGATGTTGCTCGTAGAATTCAATCAGCTGAAAACACAAAATAGGTAAGCTTTTTGAATCTTCCAACTGGGTAAATGCAGAAGAAAAGCTCTTAAGAAGATATATATCTTACCAAGAGAGGATTGTGAGCCTTGAGAAATCTGTTGTCCACCGTCACTTCTTTCCCATCAGATCTACGAGGGTAGCCAAAAATATATAAAAGTATGAAGTCAAATGGAAAAACTGACCAAAGAACAAAAAGAAACAAACCTCAGCGCCGAAAAGGTCACCAATACGTCTTGGACATTGTCAGATACAGATGTTTCAAAACTCATCGGCTTAAGGATCTTCGTGATGTCCAACTCCTCCGTTTTGCTTTTCTGAGACAAATTGTTATTTTCCAGTGTACCAGGATACTCATCCCCTAATCTTGCAATTCTATCAAAAGAGTCAAATGTAGTCAAATTTGGTGTCAGATTCTGATCTGTGGTTGATGTATGGTTGTTACTCGTGGATGCGTCTTGTTTGAATCTTTTCACAGAGCCAGACTTCCTCCGCTTAGCACCTGTGAAACGACTGTCCTTATCTTGCTCCTTAGAATAAACCTTGAGAAGTCCATTGGGTCTTACATTATCACCTTCGGAACCAATGCCTCCTCCTTGGGAACATCCTGCACCATTATTGTTATTGACTGGCCCCCTTAGCTCACTAAGTGTCGGGTCATAATCCTTCTCCTCTTCTATCAAACTAACTTGTCGCACGATCCCAAAACCGGCGCTGTTAGCATCACCTTGATTGGTTGCATCATCATTCTTGGCTTCTCCATCTCCTTTTAGTTGACTGGACACACTGGGGTTGGCTGGACCAGGAATATCCGGAAGGCTAAAGTTGTTAAGAGATGTAGAAGAATCAGATCTATCAGCATCATGTGACGTAGATGTTAAACGTTGCTGCTTCTTCTTCATCTGAGAGTTAGAGCCTCCATATTTCCGCTTCCGCTTCCTTCCAGGCTTTCCGGGCTTCAAACTTTGAGACAAGAAAAAACAACAAATCCATACATTAACCAAATCAAACACAAGAAAGAACCAAGTGAAAGTATCCAGAACACAAGATTTTACCTTCCTTCAAATGCATCTATAACATCAGCAATAGACTGGAGGTTCTCTAAAGGCTCCCATGTGTTTTCAGTTTCCGGCCATCCGCGCCTTTTACAACCGAGTTATAACTTATGTCAATGGAAAATCATGAGTTTGATCAAGAACGCTGACTTGAAATGAAACTTACTATGATTTGAAGAACTCACCATTTAATTAGATACTGGACCTTGCCCTACCATCCGATTAGAGAGAGGCAGAAGCAGCAACCACAAAAAGGCAGAGTCAATTCAATCAATCGATCCAGAAACAGAAAGACACATCAAACATTAAAGCAAGCAAAGCCACCATAATCAAACTCTGGCTTATTAAATACACTAGCTTAAGATTTCTTTCACTCCTAGATATTAAAGCAGCCAAATTACTAAGTAGCTCACACCAGTGTGTAAGAAATGAACACTGTAAAGGAAAAAAGGAGCTTACTTTTCTCACTCTCTTACGACGAATAGCTTCGATTTCGTAATACCCTTCAGCCAGTTTTATCCTCTCTTCTTGCCCTCGTACTTCTTTTTCTTCTTCGTACTCTTCTTCTTCTCCTTCTCCGTCTTCTTCCCTATTATCACCCATTTCGTGAAGATTCGACACACCAGCTCCGCCGTCTTCACCTTCTCCGCTTCTTTTCCGGCTTTCTCCGACGAATTCCATCTCCTCACCAGCGTCGTTCACTATCTGGGTTTTCTTCTTAAGAACTCCTTTCATTCAGCTAATCGTGTTATCTTCTCTTTTCTCCTGCTATATATCAAGGAATTTGGAGGACGAAGGAGAAACCAAAAACAAAGGGGAAAGATTGCAACTTTCCCTATTTCTGAGGTCTTTTTTGGAGATGTTTGCAGGAGCAAGACCTGGCCTGACCTGGTTTTTTCTTTACCTTTTCCGTTCGTTTTTTTTTTCTTCTATGACAAGAATTATTTGTGGTAAAATAGTATTTACTACTGTTTTTATGACACTGTAAAAAAAAATTGAATAGAAAGTGGTTACAAAATAGGCTATATAAACGTTGACAAAAAAAAAAAGGCTATAATATTTTAAGAAAACTATTGGAATTGTGGTGGAGTAGTTTTTATTACTGATGATGTTGGAGTCCTTCAAATTCATCCAAATGAGTATTCTTGATTTAAAAGAAAAATCAAACATGTAACTATGTGTATATGCATTGTATATACACTTGGAAAAAGGTAAAAACAATCAAAATTGTAGGATTAGAAGAACAAAATAGATTCAAAGACTCCAGCTGGGGAATGGATTACATTCGATAATAAGACGGAATAAATAGCTGTCAATTATTTTACAGATTTACTTCCATCCTCGAATCCATCTAATATTGATGAATGGTAAATTAACGGTAAGTATTCTAGGATAAAGTTAAAAAGGTTTTAATTAAAATATATTCAGAAAAATCTTAGGCTATTGTGAACCTATTAATACATGTCTATTATAGGCCCATTCGTCTAATGCCATTAGAGGGGTAAACCTAAACCCTAATCTGTATCCTATATAAACTTTGTCTCCCTAATAGAATAAACTCACTTCTCATTTCTATTCATAACACGTTATCAGCACGAGCTATAACCTCTGAAACAAATAGGTTAGTTTTTTTAAATTTTTTATATCACATACGTATGTGTTAATCACACACATATGTGTTGAATACCTTTTCAACCATACGTATGAGTTTTACATGATTGTGCCTCTTTGCTTTACATACATATGCTTTTTCTCTTCAATTGCATCTCTTTACTATTATATAATTACTTTACATGTCTCATGATTACTCTTAAACACATGTTGCATGTCCAATTCTTTTTGTTTATGATTACGTATGTATATACCTAAGTATGAAACAATGAAAAAGTAATTATATGGTCAAAGTTAGATGGTGCAATGATCATATTTCTATATTTTTCAGTAAGTTATGATTACGTAATTATATGATTATGTAAGTTATGTACATAACAAAGAAACCACTCTACTAATATTTCGGCCTATATATTACTTATTTCTTTAATATACGTATGTGTTAAATGACATGTACATGTGAATTATCTTTTCAACCATACGTATGTTAAAGAATTATG
>OVAP01004142.1:0-15141 GCA_900406295.1 Aurinia saxatilis | reverse complement strand
ATTAATTTGGAAAACAATTTCAGTTCGTGTATTAATATGGCAACGAAAAAAGTCCGTGTATTTAATTGGCAAATTTTGTTGAGTTAGTGTATTTTTTGGGTTTTTTCTCTCTAATATATCTTCAAAAGGTTTTGAATTTTAACCAAAATAAAGTAAAATATTCGAGTGTAATGAGATTTTCGATTTGCCATATAAATTTTTTTTCATTACATCGGCTGAAAAATATTATTTTCTAATCTTTTTTATATATAAGAAATAACGAAAACTCTTTAACATTACAACAAAATTCAGTAAAAATATATTTTCAAAACCAAATTACATAAACCATCGAGGCAAACGCATATCCTAATTTAGTATATATTTTCCTCCTAATATGCCCGTAATATTAATCTCAAATACATATATTACCACAAATAAGAAAACAAAAAAAAAACCTCTTTTTTCTCTAATCCAAATCAAAGAAACTAAAAAAAGATTTCTAAAATACCTGAACATCTTTCACAAAGAATCATCCTCAAACCAATTCTTGAAGGTAAAATTGCAGCCTTGGCCATCTACAATTATCCATTTCTAGGTAGCCAAATCTCACATTTGATATTAGTTTCGAATCCAATGTAAAAAGTTTTAATGTAATTTGGAAGAATAAGATTGTACGCATTTTTAAGTATCTTTTTTTACATTTTGATACAACAGAGAAGAAAAATGGAGATATTCAAGAAGGCTGAAACCGTACGTTTACGTAGCTACCATGACAAATACCTTCTAGCAGAGGAAGATGAAGATTCTGTGAACCAGGACAGAGATGGACGGTCTATGAACGCTAGATGGACCGTGGAGATTGTCGAAGAGACGAATGCGATTCGTCTCAAAAGCTGCTTTGGTAAATACCTAACAGCTTCGAACATTCCAATGTTCCTAGGCATGACTGGTAAGAGGGTAACGCAAACGCTGCCACGGAGGCTAGACTCATCTACCGAATGGGAACCTATAAGAGAAGGTGTCCAAGTTAGGCTCAAAACAAGGTATGCATCTCTTACAAAACCATTTAATCTCTCTATATCATTCTTTAAGATGAATGGTGTGTGAGATAATTGTGTAGGTATGGACAATATCTTCGAGCTAATGGGGGTTTACCGCCATGGAGAAACTCAATCACACATGATATACCTCATAGGACAACAACACAGGACTGGATTTTATGGGATATTGATGTTTTGGAAAGCAGAAAGAAGACAGCACCACCAGTGACCGCACCACAAGTGACAACACCACCAAGGGCAGTATCACCAGCTTATAGGCCTCGTCCCCCTCCCCCGCCGCCACCAGAGCTTCTGACGGTTAAAAAGGATGATCATGAAGAGTCCGATTCACCCACGGGGTTTTCTCTCAAGTCTCCAAGATATCGTAAAACAGAGGTATTGATTAGTTATAAACTAGTAGGTTCATAGTATGAATAAAAATTCTCTTGGCATCAAATATTATTGACCTTTGAACATTTTTTTTTTTTTNAAATTTTTTTTTTTTTTTTGGTTACATTTGATCACAGTCTAATGACAAGGTCCGTGCGCCAGTCAAGGTAGATGGGAGGCTAATCTATTATAGAATTGGGGGCGAAGATGGGAACGTGGATGAGGGAGCGAAGGAAGAGCTTTTCTGCTTCAAGGGAATGGGACTAAATGAGCTGAAACAGAAGCTTGAAGAAGAGACAGGTCTGAGTGATATATCAATCTGTTCCAAAAATCCGTTAAACGGAAAATTGTATCCTCTTCGGTTGCATCTCCCTCCCAACAACACAAAGATGCACGTCGTCTTGATCCCTTCGTCTTCTAAAGGTTAGTTTTATTTTCATTGGGTCAATGGTATATGCAACTTACCAAAACCACATTATGTACGCAATTTATTTACACGGTTGCTCTCTACCTTATACTAAATAGAAGTTGTATTTTCTAATCAGAAAATCCCTAATTCCAAGTTCTCTTGAGTTGGAGAAGAATTTGTATCTATCAAAAACTAGTTTTCAATAGGAGGAAGAGAATGGTGAGTACGTGGTCTTTTGCAGTAGTAATATATATCTATACTTATAGTTGAGTGCTATAACAAGTGCAAAAATGATTCTACAGGGTCTTAAAGTTACACCAGAAGGCAAATCGTTATCAATTTTTCTGTATTTAAGTGACGGTGAGGGACTCAACGTAGATGAGAAAACCTGCATGGGAGAAAATGTTAGAATTGTCGATCCTCGTGGAACCACTCATGTACATTTTATGGGAAACGTATGTCATAAAAAACACTAATTCATCATTATATACTCGTCTTCTTGTTTTACTCTTTGTATGATGATGAAACTGTTTCTAAATAATGTTTCTTTGGTCCTATTGATGATAATTTATAGAAATCCCATTGTAAGTTAGAGCCTTGTGACACAAAAATTCAAACCAGTTCTTTCTTTCTTAATGACTAAGAGGTTTTTGTCTAGGTCGGTACATCCCCTCAGATCAAAGACCAGAGTATTTATATGGTCTCATCTCAAAAGTCACTTGAATTAGACTTTGCTAGAGAAGTTTATCAGTTGAGTTATTGGTTCTGATTTATGTCAGTTTGTCATTTCTGTTTAGATGTTTACGAGTTGAACTATTAGCTTTTGATAGATTTTTTTTTTTCATTTTGTCGTTTTGGTTTCGGATATTAGAAAGCGCACATGAGGATGGTAACAAAAAGACTTTGAGCAAAAAGTCTGGCCAAAGATTTTCTTTTTTTTTCAACAAAAATTATGCATTAAGTTGGGTTCGAACATAATAGCGGCACTAACAAATTAAAATCGCTAGACTACAAACCAATAAATTTATCTTCGCAAAATTCCAAAGAAAAATCAAAGTGTTAGATTTTTGAATTTTAAATAAGAATAACATTTTCATAATATTTCTTTCTTAGCAAACGTTATGAGGCTTACTAATGAGAATCCAACCAAAGAAATGTCAGAAGTTTGTTTTGCAACAATTGTCATAATATAGAGACAACAAACAAAATAATAATACTAAGATAAATGAAACAGAAAAGTAAGTTGCCGATACAAACATAGAATGGTTATTAATTATAGAGTTACAGTCAAACGAAAACCATGTGAAACTAAAGTTAAAATTGGAATATGACGACGAAAGGAAAGAGGTCTGACCTATATGATATATATATATTTGGGGGAGGTTTATATAATAAGTTAATGTCTAATTAACGCCTTAAGGGGTACATCATGAATCATCAACACTCATGGTCACAAATGCTGCTCCAGCATTTCATTCCATTTCTAATCGGTAATTAGCTTTTTTTCTTAACAAGAACATACAAGGATGATGTATCAAAACGCTATAATTTCCTCATTCACAAATCTGTTGCAGTTTATGAAGCTTATGCAGTGTCCTACGACTATTCAGCCAGTATCAAGGTGCAACTTACATGATATTTTTTCAGAAAAAAACTTCAAGAACCATTTTTTCAATTGTATCAATTTTATGAAATAATATCAATGTGCATTTGTGTAAATCTCTATTAGTGTTTGGTAAACCCGTTAAAGCCACAATATGGCGGAGGAATCATAACTAATCCAGAGCTAAATTGCGGTCTAAGTGGTTGGTCCGCGTTTGGAAACGCGACTATTGCAACGTCAATATCAAGAGGAGGCAATAGATTTGTGGTGGCAAGTCACAGGACTCTCCCACAAGACGGCGTTTCCCAAACGCTCTACCTTAGACGCAACCGCCACTACACTCTCTCTGGTTTCTAATTAATAATCTCAAATAGTACTTATATATTAAATTTGGACCCAAGTGTATGTAATTAGTTAGTTGAAGTTTAATTTGATTTTGCAGCATGGATTCAAGTGAGTGATGGAGAAGATGTGGTGAGAGCGATTGTGGAGTCGAGACAAGGGTTTGTACACGCTGGATCCGTGCGAGCCAAGTCAGGGTGCTGGTCTATGCTCAAGGGCGGTCTCACCATAGATATCTCCGGTCCAGCCATTCTCCACTTCGAGGTATACCATATGATCCTGTATTTTATAAAAAGAAGTTGGCAAAAATAACCAAAACTATTTTTATAATTCATTTCTAACCAATTAGGGAACATGTATATGGTATTCTATACAATTTATGATAAATTACCCAAAGTGTCTTGATGACACACACACACACACTTTCTTTTCCTTTTCATCTTTCTTTCCTTTTATAATGTTTCTCTCTCATCTCATTGATTGTTTTATATACTTTTAAAAATATCGATTCAAAATTTTCATCAAACTACTAAACATAATTTTTTTGACACATACCCCAATTTTTTTTTTAATGAACACATAATTCTTAAAACGACTAAAATCACAAATAAAATCTTGTTATTCTATTCTACTTTTTTCCGTCTGTGTAAAATGCATTTATCAAAAGATAAATATTATATCTTTTGTCCACGTATCTGAGAGTTGATTAGAAGAAAATAGTTCATTTGAATCTGAATTGGGGTGAGATTATATCTGAACATTTGGACGGATAATCTCTAAATATCTAAATTTAATACACAAAATCATTTTCAAAATTTATTAATGAATAAAGATATTATATATGTATATATATATAATATATTTGAAACATTGTTGTTGGCAGAGTAACAACACATCTATTGAGATATGGGTTGATAATGTTTCCTTACAACCATTCACACAAGAAGAGTGGCAATCTACCCAACTTCAGAGCCTCGGCAAGGTAATAAATCAAGATAACTAATTCATACACGAAAACCATGATTAATTTTATGTTTTCGACAGGTTCGAAAGGAGAAAATGCAAATAAAAGTAGTAGACAAAGATGGGAAACCTATCCCTAATGCGACCATTAACTTGCAACAGAAGAAACTAGGTTTCCCCTTTGGTTGTGCAATGAACAAGAATATCCTTGGGAACCAAGCTTACATTGACTGGTTCACTCAGAGATTCACAGTCACAACTTTCGAAGACGAGCTGAAATGGTATAGCACGGAAATTTTCCAAGGAAAAGAGACATATGAGATAGCAGACGCGATGGTTCAGCTTTGTAACCAGTATGAGATAAGCGTTCGAGGCCACAACGTTCTTTGGGAAGATCCTAGGTACCAGCCTTATTGGGTCTATTATCTATCACCGGGAAAGCTTAAAACCGCGGCAATGAAGCGTCTCAAATCTGTAATGACAAGGTACAAAAGTCAATTTATACATTGGGACGTTGTGAATGAGAATTTGCATTTCGACTTCTTTGAGAGCAAGTTAGGTCAGAACTTGTCGTCTAAGTTCTATAAAATGGCGCACGCGATAGATCCTTCACCGATTCTGTTTATGAACGATTATAATACAATGGAAGATAGCCGAGATTCAAAAACCACACCAGATAAGTACTTGGAGGAATTGAGAAGGATTCAGTCGTTTAACAAAAGGATTCCATTGGGGATCGGTTTAGAGGGACATTGGTCTACTCCGGTTAATCTTCCTTACATGAGATCCGTTCTCGACAAACTTGCTTCGACAGGATTGCCTATCTGGCTTACTGAGATTGATGTCGAAAGCGGAGGCAATCAGGTAAAAGAAAAGCTTTACTTGAGACTGAAGAAAACGAATTACTTAAGACACAAGAAACAATCATATGTAATGCTTTTTTTTCTTTTCTTTTTGTTTGATCTTGTGATGATACCAGGCAGGGGAACTTGAGAAGATACTGAGGGAAGCATTTTCGTACCCGCAAGTGAAAGGCATAGTGATTTGGTCGGCTTTGAAACAAGAGGGATGCTACCATATGTGTCTGACGGATAAAAGTTTCAAGAACTTAGCAACAGGAGATGTGGTGGACAAGCTTATCCGCGAATGGGGCGGTCTAGGCACATCCTTAACCGGAAAAACAGACGGTTTAGGCTCTTTCGAAACCTCTCTCTTCCATGGAGACTACGAGCTTCAAATCTATTCTCAACTCCACTCTCTCGACTCTGTTATCACATCCATAAGCTTCACCTTGGACTCTGGTGCTCCTTCATTTCTTGAAATCATGATTTATTGAAAAAAAAATGAAGAATGGAATAAAGATTTATAAATTACTGAACAGTTTTTTTCAAAGTTTCGTACACAACAAAAACTTATCATCATCATCATTATCATAATCATTTGTGGGACTTGAGCCATTCAAGAATCTTTTTCTCAGACTCAGTAAGCTCTGCTTCTGTCTTTCCTTTTATAGATCCTTCTACAAACTCAAAGTAGTCTTTATAATTCCTCTTGTAATAACTGTCCAATCTCTGTTTAATTTGTGAGAAAAATTCAGACAAATGACAAAACAATTTGGTAAAAAAATCAAAATTCAGTGTTCTTTTGTTTACCTCTTTGTCATTCTTGGTTTTGTTTTCTTCAGTCTTCTTCAAATACTCTAAAACAATCCTTCCCGAAAAAACGAAGTGGTTTAGGTGAATAAGAAATCATCGAAACGCAAGAAACATAGAACTAAACATTCGTAATTACTCTGGAGAAGCTGATCGCTGGTGGTTAAAGCAGCGGCGAGGAAAGAAGAGGAAGAGAAGAGGATGTTTCTGCGTCCAAAATCAGCGGTTAAAGAATCGCGTTTGGTTTCGTTTCTGCGAACAGCTTGAACATTGGAGGAAGCGTATTTGTTAACTGTTACAGTTAAAGCCATGAGAATGCTTTGGCCTATGGAACTCATCTTTCTCTTCTTCTTCACCAGAAGATAAGATTTTCTTAGTTTAGTAATCTTATCTACATTACAGAGAGAAGAAACAAACATATTTGTATTTATATAAAGGTCCCCAAGTATGTGAGGTAAGAAGATAAACCCCCTGATCTATTAACGATGGTTATGAAACCCAAATATGAATAAATATGTCTAGACTAAACCGGTTTTTTTTTTGTCCAAACGCAAAAAATTATAAACACAAAACACAAATTTGGTATTTTAAAATAGATTTCAAACTAAGCAATTTTATAAGTCAATATTATAGAAACGGAAACATCAAACCTAGAATTTTGTATAATAAATAATGATGTAAAATGATATAAGTAACTGTCCAAAAACAAAAAAATGTAGTCATCAACGCAATTTTAATAAAACTAAAATGATTAACTATACAATTTTTTAAAAATCAGTTAAAATATATAAACTTTTATACTGTAAGGTTGATTATGTATTTCATTATTTTATTTTTCATGTATTACATAAATTAAATTTGAATTAATAAACAAAAAGTTAAAATAAAATAAAACACTATATATACATACAAACTCTAGAGAGTCACATAAAGATAAAGAGTTAAACTACGAGTATAAAAAAAAAACTCACATAACTAAACATATAAAATTCTCTTTTTTACCTTTATGATTAAATCGACGAATTGATCATTTGCATATATGGTTTTTTAACAATAAATTTTGTTGTGGTTGTTGTTCATCTGTTCTGTTTTTACTCGAATATAAATTTTTTTTATTTTTGTTTAGATTAATTATTTGCTAAAATTATATTATTATTATTATTATATAACATAAATAAAATTAATTTTCCTAGTTAATGGTAAATAAATAAATATGAAAAGTAGTACTCCCAAATCTATCAGCAACGAAACCGGTTTAATCGACAATGATTGATTCAGACCACTACCAAAGCCCAAACCAGTTCCGGTTCGACGAGATTTTTCCAACAGAACTACCATCTTCTTCATCTGACGACATCAAAAAAATGACAAGCAATCCCTAATTTCGCCTCAGAAAACCATCTCTTTTTACTTCCAATCTTCTTCTTCTTCATCGGTTGCTAAATCGAAAGATGGCAACTTCTTCTCTGGTCTCTCCTCTTACTTCACAACTCAACCATGAAGCTTTTGTTCTCTCCAAATCACCCTTCATGTCGGGATCCAAACTCTTCTCTACCAACATGCCTTGCTCTTCTCTTCCTCGACGCACAAGAAGATCACACTGCTCTGCTTCTGCTAAAGATATGAGCTTTGACCATATTCCTAAACAGTTCCGTGGAGACAATCTCAAAGACGGAGGTTTTTTTTCCTTCTCTCTTGTTCTGATTGGTTTGTTCTTAAAGTCTTAAACTTTGATTGTATTTGGTGATGAATTAGGCTACAATGTTCTGTACTTTAGTGTTAATTTCTGAGATTGATAAGCCTTGACTAAACCCATTTTAGCTCCAATTGTACTAACTCCAGGAAGATGAAATCGATTTAGTACAGATTAGTTTGATTGGTGCTGTCAAAAAGTGAAGAACATGTTCATCTGACATATTGTATTGTCTGTCTTTCTTGTTTTAGTGATGCAGAACTTTAAGAACGTACCACAGTATTTCTATGGGCTTAATCCAGCTCAAATGGATATGTTCATGACGGAGGATAGTCCTGTTCGTAAGCAAGCAGAAAAAGTTACTGAGGTTGTTGTCTTCTCTTTTAAGCTCTCGTTATCAGTCCATTTACAGTTCTAGGATCTGGTAAGGGATTTTTAAATAGGAATCTTATTTTGTGTGTTTGGCATGCTTGTGTTGGTAACTAGGAGAGTATCTCGTCTAAAAGTAATTATTTGAGCAATGGAGGAACGTGGAGTATGTCTGGTATGAATGCAGCAGATCCTAGAAGATATAGTATGAGCGTACAGATGTACAGAGGTGGAGGTGGGGGAGGATCTGAGAGACCTAGAACTGCTCCTCCAGATTTGCCTTCTTTGCTCTTGGATGCTCGGATATGTTACCTTGGCATGCCAGTAAGACTTTTGTGTGTTGATTACTTAATGTTAAACCCTTCTGCCCAGCATTGATCTTATTCTGTTTCTTTACTTTTTACTTGCAGATCGTACCTGCAGTTACCGAGTTACTCGTTGCTCAGTTTATGTGGTTAGACTATGATAACCCTTCAAAGCCCATCTACCTATACATTAATTCATCTGGGACCCAGGTTAGTAGTACAAGAAGTTTGATTACATATTGTTTGTTGTTGGTGGTTTTCTCAACCTGCTTGTTACCTTTGATGAGCTATCTATTTCATTTTTCCTTTTGCTAATGCTGTGTAGAATGAGAAGATGGAGACTGTTGGGTCAGAAACAGAGGCTTATGCCATAGCTGATACCATTGCTGTAAGTGATCTCACTAAAGCTATCTGTACATGCATCTTTATACTGTGATTGTTAGTAATTATTTGTTGACATAATCTGTTAGCTTTTCTGGTTCACATGTTCGCTCATGAAGTTTCCTTTACTGTTTTTTCTTACACTGATTTATGCTTTGATAATCTATTTGTGTGCTAATAACCCCTGGACCAGCCTTGATTCTAATAACTTCGTTGTTTCTTTTTTGTGGGCTAAAAGTATTGCAAATCAGATGTATACACAATCAATTGTGGTATGGCTTTTGGTCAAGCAGCAATGCTTCTTTCTCTTGGGAAAAAGGGTTATCGTGCCGTACAGCCACATTCATCAAGTATGGTTCTCTTCTCTTAAACATATGTACTTAAACCTTGCATTTAGATAATGATATATATTAGTACCTCTAGTCCACTTGTGGAAGATTCTTAGTTTTTATGGTAAATTGTGCAGCAAAATTATATCTGCCAAAAGTAAACAGATCTAGCGGAGCTGCAATAGACATGTGGATAAAGGTGGCACTCACATTCTTTTACCCTTTTATATAATTCCTATTAAGTTCTTCACCAGTACTTTAATGAATAATCCCTTGGCAGGCTAAGGAACTTGATGCAAATACTGATTACTACATCGAGCTACTAGCTAAGGGAACAGGGAAATCCAAAGAGCAGATCAATGAGGACATCAAACGACCTAAATATCTTCAGGCACAAGCAGCCATTGACTATGGAATTGCAGACAAGATAGCTGACTCGCAAGATAGTTCATTCGAGAAAAGGGTAACATTCAAACCATACTTATATTCACCCAGAACCATGTTATTTTTGTGTTGCCTTCATTAATGGTAACATGGACAATGCGTTTGGGTTTAGGATTATGATGGGACGCTTGCAGCGAGAGCCATGGGAGGACCTGGAGGAGGCAGTCCTACCGCCTCAGCTGGACTAAGATGATCAATTCACCAGGAATAGAGGTCTAATCTCGATTTGCTAGTCACTCTGGAATATGTAGCTGTTATAAACTATAAGCAAACACATGTAGTCGTAACGTACAAAAGTGTTGGCAAAAAGAAGGAAAACATACAAAAGTTTTCTTGTTTTATGGTACATATCTCTATCTCTCTGTACTCAGGTTTCTCACACTCTGAAAAACCCGAGTTTTGGGTTTTGCGGATTGCTCAGAAAGATGGGAAGAATCTGTCGAGGTTATAAGGCAATGCGTAGAATTCTTCGGTTCTAGTATCAGTGTGGTAGACTCTGAATTTCTCCCACCAATGTCTTCCACTGTCTCTCCTCACTGAGGGGTGTCCATAGCTATGAGAACAGTCCAACAGGAATGCCGCTAGTATCCCAACCGTTGCAGCCGAAGAGAATATTACTTGCATTATCACATTGAACTTCGTCGATGACAATACCAAAAACAAATCAGTACACAAGGAAGTCATAAAATGATTATGATGAAGGATTCTGTTTCTCTTGGACACTTACGGCAGAAGTACGAGTGTGAACAGGTCCACGGCCAGAGACGAAGAGATATTCGGTGAAATATTGCGCTACAGATAGACCGATGAAGATGGAGAAGCCCAGGATGAATTTTGTCCTGAAACTGTTTAAGTTGCAGAACTGAAGAAGGCCAAGTCCTGCAGAAGCTGTTCACAAAGTCCCCATCTTGATCCCATTCACATTTATAGAAGCTTAAGGAATCAGAAAGAGAGTATAGTTTTTGAATGATGCCTACCAACATAAGCGAATAGAACACAGTACAAGGCTGCAAAGATTGGTAATGGTATTGATGCAAGAACAGCTCCAAACTTCCCTGTTTTTTCACCAAATTTGACAGTCAATTCCTTAACAGAGAAAAAGACCTATTGTTTCCGAGTGTTTACGAGGTTGAGCATTACCGAAAATGGAGAAGAAGATCATGAAACCTGCAGATATCTGAACAACTCTCCTGCTTCCAACCTTTGTTAGTCCCAGAAGCCCTGCATTTTCACTACAAGTGACAAGATAATAGTTTAAGATCCAGATCCGAAATCGACAATAAAACCGCAGAGCAAAAGAGGATGAATCCGTTACACCAAAGCAGTGGAACCGGTTGCTGTTCCAAACAGTCCGTCCAGCAATACCCCTAGGCCCTGTTTTCAGTTTCCACAAAGTACACACATCGGTTTCACATACTAACATTCTTGAAACAATGTAATATAGCAATCAGTTTCACCTGCCATCCGATGCCACGGCTAAGCACCGAGGGAGGGATATGAGTCGCGCTACCAAATCTTGACGCTGCGATAAATGTACCTGTCGTCTACTCCATATAACATACACACAAAAAAAGAGCCAAAATATCAGAACAGAAATTTTTCTGTAAACCAAAAATGTGAACCAAGATGGTAACAAAACCTCGACAATCGCCACAAAAGAAGCTGCCATCATTGCAAATGCATCGCTTCCATGAAAGCTTGGACGTCCCCATTGTAATGGATATGGAACTTTCACCCTAAGAATAGAGAAATTGTCAGAGTTTACTCTGTTCTGTTCTGAAACAGAGGAAATCCAATGAAAGATGGAAAATGATCAAACCATGGAGCAGCACTTATGAGTCCAGACCGGTCTGTTCGACAACTGAGCTGTGTACTGTCAGGTCTCTTGTTGTAAGCTCCAGCTGCTGTCAGAATCTCTGCGTAAGCCCAGACGATCGCTACTGTGAACAGAACAGCGAATTGTTCGCATATCGATCTCTTACACTTGAACAAGTGAGGAAGATACTGAAAAATTTAGCACCAACAATCATTGTCAGAGATTTCATAATTGGTTTAACTTACATAAAATCTCACGAAAGTAATCAAAACCTGAGACAAAACTATAAGTATGATCAATGCTGGGAGGCCAATTTCTACACATCTCGCTAGCTGCAACAAAAAGACCTTTTTCAAGCTCATCTCAACTTGAAAAAACACCTAAACGAATTCTTACGATAGATCTTTAATCGGTTACCTGAGGAAAAGCGAGTGCGACAAGGCCAACCCCGGTGAGAATCACAAGAGGAGCAGCAGAAAGAGGGGTAAGAAACCTAACATGAAAAGGGGTTTTAGATAACTTGCTTCACAAGTAATATTACAACATGAGTTTTTATTGCTTTTTCTTCGAACCTGACCAAGAGTCTCCATATACCAAAGAAACCCATTATCATATGCAAAATAGAAGCAATGATTAGAGCACCTTGAATTGCTCTCATTGTCTCCTTAAATCTCTGCATCAACAAATTTAACTTTCAATTTTTTTTTTTTTTAATTTACAAAAATTGTGAATCTTTATAGAAGAAGATGGGTTTGTAATCAAACCAAGTGAGGATGGAGATAGTAAGTGAATCTGTAAGAGAAAGTGATGTAAAGAGCAGGGATGACGTAAGCATAAGAAGCTCCGATGACGACAGGAAGTCGACTTCCGAACAAACTCTGTAGTAACGTGTTTATTCCCGACACGAACAACACTGTGTTTATCACTTCTGCTTTCTCCACCTGAATTAATAACGTCATTTTAACCAAAAAGTTGTAATAACTAAAATGAGATTAATGAAAAATGCTTACGTCGCCACCACCCATGAGAGGGACAAGTATAGAAGGTATGATTACAGTAGTTCCAAGCATTACTATGTAATGTTGAAACCCTTGAACTATCCCTTCCGCTGCATCGATCATTAATCATATAAAACCATATTGGTTAATCATTAATTAACCCATATTAGTAACAAATGACACACAAGTCTATGTATATATATAACAAAGACAAATGAGAAGAAACATGCATACGCCAATTGGGAGAGCTGGATACACAATATTCCACTCCTGGAAGCTGATCTTTAACTGGAAATGGTGCAAAATCATCGGTCTTCGTCGCCATAGCTCTCTGTGTCTCTTAAGTTTTCTTGGAGAGTTTTGTACTCTCTTTGCGAAAGGCTATAAGTTCAAAGATTTTACGTATAATGCCTTCAAAAGTGTTAACTAAGGCGTTAGGCGGGCAACTTTGTTGACTGTTTCTTGCTTTTTAATTTTCTCCTTTGTGTTCACGTACACGTAATTAAGACTAAAGCATAGTTGGTAAAACGGGCCGGATTAAACCACTGGTTTGACAATACCAAAGTTTCCCATCTGTCTAATGTGAAGTCTAATATTACAAAGTCTAAATAGATTCTTTCAAGGATCAAATTATTCTCATCTTACTGCTAAAAAGTATACAACTAACTCAATCCACCATTTAAGCATTCACCTCTTTTACCAAGATTAAGCATAATACATAATTCATGGCTAATTGGTATGACTTATTGTTGGCTTGAATAAAATAAAGAGAATAAAAGAAAAATAATATATAGGATCGGTTAAAGACTTAAGAGAGGTAAATAATATACAGGATCGGTTATAACGATCCTATAAATTATTTACCCCTTTTACGTATGTATATTATCATTGGGTGCAACTGGTTACACATAAAAAATGTTAGTGGAATAGAATTTGGTGGCATAAAATGAATGTAATATGAATGCTAGAGTAATAATTTTGTTCCACTTATTCCTCTTAGAAAAAGTAGAGGAACAATATCTTTACAATTTGTTCACAAATTCAGTTATTTCCAACAGAATTTGTAGAATTTTTTCCCACTACCTTTTTTGCAACTGGTGGAGTTTCAGAGTAATATCCAATTCCACCTGATTTTATTCCTCTAGATGTACAACCAGTTGCATCCTTTGTTTTGAGGAGTTTCTACATCAAGATTAATCGTTTTGGGTTTAGAAGTGATTCATGTTCTTTGGTGTTAGGTATATTTATTTTTCCTTGTTTGGACTCTGGTTCTCAGGACTTTTACCGGCTTGTGTTTCTGATACACAAAGTTTTACCCTATATATTTAACTGCAAGTGCACAACAAATGCGCTATAGTACTTTGGGATCGAATCCACGAAGACAGGTAAATCATACAACTAGTTTAAAGACTTCTAAATTAATCTAGGACAACGGGGTTTTAAGCAATTAATTTAGAGTAAGCAAGTAACATAGAATATGAGTTTAAAATCAATTAAAACAAGCGTAAGGCCTTGGGAACTTCGGAGGAGAATACAAACTGTAGCATAAATCTGACGAGTGTCGATCGACACCGTTCGTAAAACCAGACACCAATCTAATTCTAGAACTCAAACACGAACGTAAAGCAAACCAACTTCTGTTGAGCAAGCTATCTATAATTAATTCCTAGCAAACCAAATTCTTTTGTGAATTCTAGAGAATTAACTAAGCATTAAATCTAGGTTTAATTGTTCACAAATTTTCTAAACCAAATTCCTTTGTGAATAGAAAACATGATCATCAAAGATTAATACAGGTAATTACTAACACTTCCGCATAAAATAGTTAACCTAGAATCTAATTTAAAGTGGTCAATCAATGAACTAGCATTAAAGCACAATCTAGATGAAGAACTAGTGGTGTTTTTGCTAAAATCAGATTTATGACTAACAAAAATTCAACTAACCTTAAGAACCTAAACCTAACAAATAAACTACTCAATCAGTTCATCATGAAATAATTGAAATACAATAGATATTAAATAGAAATAAAACAAGGGTTTAGAAAATCCTCTACCTAAAACTCTCTCTAAAGTAAATTATTGTATGAACCTAAACAATGACCAAAACATTATATTTATAGGGTCCTGGACGAATTTAATAAATTAAATTGCCAAAACCAAATTTCCATATGGTAAAAAAATATGTGATTATTCATCAAAGTGACACTAATCAAGTGAAGTTGGATACAAAGTGTTAGTTTTATGCTTAGCCACAATCTTACCACTAATCAAGTTTTATATGTGTGTTAAGTTACACTTGTCATTGTCTTATGAAAATCTATCCACTATAAATAGTGGTTGTATCCAAGCTTAAGAATAGAATATAAGATTACAACGTAACACTACAAGAAAACACGCCGTTTGCGAGGGAACTTTGCGACGCCGAG
>OVAP01004141.1:0-15142 GCA_900406295.1 Aurinia saxatilis | reverse complement strand
CATCTTTTCTTTTTTAAATTCAATTTTAACAAATTTCAAAAAAAAAAAAAGACTTACTTATATTCAGAAATCTAGTATAGTTAAAATCCTAATTGAACAAAAGAAAACAGAGCTTTCAAGAAATTTACTATCTAATGCATAGAAGAAATTGAGTAGAAATTAAAGTACCTATAAAATTATCTCCCTTTCTTCTATATGACTCTGATAGTTTGATGACTATGTAAAATTAACGAAAAAATAGTTGAATTTGGTGCATAATGATGACTGCCCTAGCTATATACATCTTGTTACATTTTTAGAAAAATAAGCTACTATTTCAAGTTTTGGGACCCAAAAAAAAGAAGTTCATACTTCAAGTTTGTGTGCCATTAGTCCATCATGATACACCCAGAGCATAAAACAGAGTCTTGGTTAACATAATAATCAGCCACAAGACCAACAAAAATAATCTATACGACTAGAAGATCAAGGACAAAACCATAACTATAGTAAACTGAATCTTGAGCTACTATTATTGGCATCATACGACTTTTGATCTGAGTTGATCAGCATGTACGCGAATCTTACTTAAATACTGTTCCAATAAGTCTACCTCTTCCTGAAGATGTTCTTCGTGTAGAGCTTGGAGTTGTGAACGAGTAGCTTTAGCTGGAAAAAAGAGACACATTAATCGAATATATGTGCGTTTATATAAGCAATTTTATCATGATTTGATGTTCTTACATGGCGAAGAAGCTTTTATCCATGTGCTTCCATGCAAGTATCGATAGAAACACAGTAGTCTAATACCTTGCACATAATGAAAAAGAAAAATCATTTTAACTCCAGAAACCTATGTTTTTTTCTAAAATTTCTGTGCTTACGATCTGCGAATTTGATGTGTCGTTTTATTTCACCATTATCACAAACTAAAAAAGTGTAGCATTCTAGGTTTGTTTCTCGAATTTGCTTCCAACTTTGAAGCCACGAATCGATATCAGAGCCACATGATGTTGCTATATGAGATTCAATCCCACAGGATTGTTGTAGTTTGGTCTCTATCTCTTGCATTTCTCTAAGATTCTCAAGGCAATCATTGAGTTTTTCCTTAACCTGTAAACAGACAATAACAATAACAAAGAAGAAGTCAACATCGTATGAAATAGAAGAAAAAGTGAAGATTAAGGATCAGAGACAACAATAACATACATATTTTTCTAAAATTCTTTCACGTTTACTCATTCTGAAATTTTGCTGTCTTATGTGAATCAATTGTTATAGAGTGGCAACCTAGTGGTTTAAACCTAAACCTAATATAATCAGAGCACGTTTCTTTTTGTATATGTTGGGCCTTTCTCTTCAGCCCATTGAAAAGCCCATTTTTGGCTAGGGTTGATGCATAATCCGACATTCAGGTGTTGTTTTTCAACAAAAAAAAAGACCTACTAATGTCGTCGGAGGAGGAGAAGCTACCACCAGACTTGGTCGGAGAAGTACTTAGTCGAGTGCCTACAAAGTCTCTTGCACGATTCAGAGCCGTATGTAAGAACTGGAACACTACTATTTGGGAGGACAAGAGTTTTTTGAACAACTACTTGTCTCGCACGCAACCTCAATTCATCTTACGTAACAATTCTCAGATCTATTCGGTCCACATCAATCTCAACCAGGAAGATGTTTCACCAATAGAGGTGCTTGAACTAACTCTGGACCTTCCATGTGTAACACCGACCAGCTTAGTTTATTGTGATGGGTTCTTGTTATCTGGTATATCGAAGAAAGGGTTTGCGATTTGGAACCCTTGGATTGGACAAACTAAATGGATCATGTCGAACACACGTAAATTTAGGTTCTGTGGTGTTGGATACGATAGAACTAGACTGGACACGGGTTACAAGATCTTTGGTTATGATTATTGTTTTGATGACATTGATGCTAGTGCTACTGTCAAATTCTACACTAGACACAAAGTTGTCATCTATGATTGTAAAACTGATTCGTGGAAGTTTGCTAACATCCCTAGCGAAGAAGGTTGGCGCGTGCCAAATTTAGATACTATGGTGTCTATGAATGGGAATATATATTGGACTGTTTATGATACAAAGACTTGTAAACATTTAATAAGAAGTTTTGATTTCTCCAAGGAGACATTCAAGACCTTATGTGTTTTACCTCGTTTTGAAGATTTCGGGTATATTCGTGCTTTCGCGATTTTCAAGGGAGATCGGTTTTCGTTGTTAGGACAATCTTACATGACTAATAAGATCGAGATCTTAGTGACGAAGAATAAGATTGATGGGAATGGAGAGGCCATAGAGTGGATAAACTTCATGAAAGTTTCATTACCTAACTTGCCGAGGTTAATTCACAAGTGTCTTGACTCTCAGACAAGTTACTTTATTGATAGTGTTGATGGTAATAAGAAGCTATGTGTGTGTGCTTGGGATGAAAATGGGCGTGCTTGCATCTACATTGTGAAAGAAGATGGGTTTAGGGCGATTCTAATAGAGGATGTGGTTGATGTTCGGCCTTCTCACATGACCTATATACCTAGTTTTGTCCATGTTCCTTCTTCAGGTCGAAGTAAAAAAGAAAGACTACAAAAGAAAGAGATTTTGGTTAGGTCCTTTATGTGAGTCTCTTTTTTATATGGTTTGCAACTTCGTTTTAGTAAATAGGTTTTCTGATGAAATTTATCTCTTGAAGACTTGAACAAGTGTTGCCTCTGGTTGTTGGACCAGAGAATACAAATATTTTTTACTTCTTTGGAACTATTCATGGTTAGATCAATTATCTGATTTAAATATTTTGTCCACCTCTAGCTTTGGTTTTAAAAATTCGACGATTTATAATGTCTCGTCCAAGTATTCAAGCTATTTGTATTTTTTTTTACCTCATAAAGAAGATTTCAGCTATATATATACTTAGCCCTCACGATTTACATCCCCTCGGGCCCGTCTCATCACATAAGCTATTCAAACCAAACGATATCTATGTAAGACCAATATTTATAAAATACTACGGAATTAACAATTTAACCAAGTAAATACACAACATTAAAGAAATAGATAATATCTAAGAATGGAAGCGATATATGATTTCTTTCCTTAACTCAAAGAATCTCCCGTAATGTGACAGATTTTTATAGATTCATGAGTCCCATGATACAACCATAAGAAACCATATCCCAACACTGGATCATGGTTCTAACGAACATAGTTATCTGNCACTGGATCATGGTTCTAACGAACATAGTTATCTGCTATACTCTCGAAATACATAAAGAAATACCTTCAGAGGTAAGAGATTGCTAGAGAGAGTTTGTTTACTGTGTGAAAGAGAATTTTCAGCTATGCCCTTAAAGCATAGAGTGCATCTATTTATAGTGAGTAGACAGTAATCTCAAGAGGTAAGAGTTTTGATGAGTTAAAAAATTCAAAACGTTTTTGTCTTTAACACATCATTAGTGCAGACTTTAACACACCACCATTAGTGCTCAAAAGTCCAAAACGTTTTTGTCCTTAACACATCATTAGTGCAGACTTTAACACACCACCATTAGTGTGCATTAGTATAAAAACGAATTGTGGCAGTATCTATTGGTCAAAAAGATAAGCCCATTCAGACATATATAGCCCACGAGACCAAGAGCCCAAGAGCCCTAAGAGCCAAATTGAAAGCAACAAGCCACGAGCACGCGCGCGTGCGTGTGTAGTTCTTCATCCTCTCTTTTCTTACTTCACTAGACTAATACTACTATTAGTCACTATATAAGCTACTTGGAAATTTTCCAAACTTTAGATGTGGGACATTTTCCCACTTAAGCTTATAAGTTGAATGAATCATTTTCATTTACTTATGGGTTAAAACTCATTTCTTATTCACACCTATATTTTATTAAAGCCTAATTAGCACTTTAATAAAATAATCTCCAACAATCTATATTTTGCCTAAGATATTTACCCAGTTGAGTTATATATTGGCGCTTGATCAGCCAAATTTCTTTATTGATAGTATTTGATGATAAGAAAGTATTTGTGTGTAATTGTGATGAAAATGAACGTGCTTGCATCTACATATATAAGTTTTGTACCCCTTCTTCGAGTTCAAAGGAAAGAACAAAGACTACAATATAAGAAACAACAAGATCATCTTTGGTTAAATCTCTTTTTAGTTTTTACCGGCTTTGACTTCATTTTTGTTCTAGTGTAATTCATCTCTTGAACAAGTGTTGCCTGTGTGTAGTTGGATCAGAGAATACAAAGTTTTTTTTTTTGAAAAACTTCATTTGTGGTTAAATTTCCTAAATAAACTTACATATTTATGATTATCCTACTCAATTGATTTTCACTACATAAACTACATATGATTAAAGATTTGTTATATTTTTTTGTAATGAATTTCAGCTTATTGTTAGTTTATAACAAAATTAAAATTTTGATATCAAATGGATTAATTTAATTATGATTCTAATATTTTCTCCACACTATTATCTTTAAAAAAAAAAAAAATTGTCAACCACTATTATCTTTAATTTTGTTTTTGTCCGATCCAATAATATTTGGATTTTTTTTTGTTTATCTCCTAGCAAAAACAAAAATCAGTTTCTTTTCTATTGAATTTAAGTTGAAAAGTCTTGGAGAAAATCACACGGAATTTTACTAAAAGGCCCTTCTTCCCTTTGCTTCACCAAACATAGAAAAACGCAGCGTTTTGTTTAAACGTCGTGTAATTCGCAAATCTTGCCTCTGATGACTCATTCCTTCTTCTTCGCTGCATAAAACTTTCTCTTCCTCTTCTTCATAATCGCGAAAACTCCACTTTCTTCTTATTCTTCTTCCCAATCACAATCGGAAAATCGTAAGTTTACTTCAATCGATTCCAATTTTATGGGTTCATTCTTGAGTTTTTTTTTTCCCGATTTTTAAAAATTGAGTTTGGGAATTTGGGATTTAGGGTTTGTAAAATTGATGGTTTTGGTATAGAACATAACTGAATCGATACTATTGATGGTTTTGATTTAGGGTTTTGAGTATCTGAATCTTGAATTTGTATTTGCTTCCTCATGAAAATTTCGACATTTAGTTTTTTTTATTTTTTCCGACTCTGTGATTTAGGTTTCTGAGTTGATTTTTTGTTGTAATGGTGTTAATTCAGGAAGAAGAACGGAATTGAATTAAGATGTCGAACTATCCGAAGATCACATGTGTATCTTCGTCGCATCAGAATCTAGTGGAGAAGCTAATGGAGCTTCAAGATAGGTTCTGTGAACTTCAAGCTGCAAGAAAAGATGGTAGGGTTGGTGATCATGCGCTTTTGGAAGCACAAATCTCTCAGAAACTTCGTGAATGGCAAGCTGAACTCACTGCTCCGTCTCCAGAATCGTCTCTTTTGGTTCGTGTTATGTGCTGGTTTATGTCTTAGTGTCAGTTTCGTGGCGTTGTTGGATGTGAATTTTTCCTTGGTTTTGATATTTGACGGTGTTTTAGGGTGGAAGTATTAGCCATTTCTCAGAGGAGATAGCTCGGCTCTTGAAACTTGACGATGAGGAGGATGATGCAACTAGTTCGTTAAAGGAACACCCTGCGCCGAAGCCTGAGGGTTTCGCTCAGAACTTGTGTCCTCCAGAAAACTTGGAATGGACAGTTGAGGAGTTATGTCAAAGTCCTTTCAACATTACTTTTGACGGTGGTTTTGAGGTGAGTTAGTAACTCTGTTTTAGCCTCGCTGCAACGTTCTTTTGGGAAGTGTAAGGTTTTTGGGTTAGGTTGATAGTGCTTATGACAGTCTCTTCTATAAGTATATATCTAGATTGATTGCGGATTAGTGTCCAGATCCTTTGGGGTTGTTGGTTCCATGCTGTAACACTATTGATTCTGTATTCCATTTGATCTTTGTCATTCTTGTCTAAGATTGAATTTGTTTGGTTATTTCTTACATTTCATCCTTTTCTGTGTCAGGATACTGGTAATAACATCGAAACACATGGCCAGCAACTCAATCATGCATTTCAAGAGTTTGATCCAAACATAAACACTGTCCCTGAATACCATGACCAAAATCTCGGCAATTTGGATATAACTTCTCAGTTGGACTACCATCTATCAGAAATGCGCCAGGAGTTCGACAACAGCCCTTCTGTTAAGCTTGATTTTGGAGAGTTTGAAAATTATGCTGAATTTACGACTCCATCAAGCGCCCAAGCTCCCCCTTCTACCTCTTTGAGACCAAAGTGTGCACTATGGGATTGCACAAGGCCTGCTCATGGATCTGACTGGTACATGGACTATTGCAGTGACTTCCATGGGAACAAAGCTCCTGGTGAAGGTTCACTTGCCAAACCAGTCTTAAGAGAAGGGGGCATTAGTTTGAAAGACAATATATTGATTGATGCTCTTCGTGCTAAGACTCAGGGCAAGCATGTTGGCATCCCAGTGTGCGAAGGAGCTGTCAACACAAAATCCCCATGGAACTCACCAGGTAACAGGATATGTGCATCGACTTTTGCCTCTTCGTTTTAGCACAACATTTCATTATCTTTTTGTAAAAGAAACCAAATGTTAGTTTCTGAGTTTTGGTTCTTATTCTTTGCCTCTGCCTTTGCAGAGCTATTTGAACTTGTACTGCTCCAGGGAGAAACGATTCGGGAATGGCTCTTCTTTGACAAACCTAGAAGAGCATATGATAGTGGAAACCGAAAGCAAAGATCACTTCCAGATTACAGTGGACGAGGCTGGCATGAATCAAGAAAGCAACCGATGAAAGAACAAGAAGGCCACAAGAGATCTTACTACATGGATCCACAACCTGAAGGCCCCTTCGAATGGCATCTCTTTGAATACCAGATCAATGAATCTGATGGATGTGCGTTATATCGACTAGAAGTCAAACTAACAAATGGAAAGAAGAGTCCTAAGGGAAAGGTTGCAAAAGACCCTCTTGCTGATCTGCAGAAGAAGATGGGACAGTTAACAGCCGAAGTGGCTTCAGACAAACCTTCCCCTCCAACCAGAGGTCGTCCAAAGGGTACCAAAGGAGCCAAGTTAGCATCTGGCAATCTAACTAAAGACAGTACAACTCCTGCAACCATAGCTACAAACGGGCCATCATCGCATCAGTGATTGATTCAGTCTCTGCTTTTATCTGACTAGTATATGATGATGAGATAGTATCATCATAGTTAACTTCTTTGATGGTTGGTGTTACTAGGGAGAGAAGTATTATCTTTGCCCCTTTTTTTTCTTGAGAGTCGGAGATGGGGCTGTAAATTCTTAGTTTCGTTTTTTGTTCTCCTCTAAAACCATTAGGATTTGAGATTGTCAAAAAGTTGTGTATTTCTCTTCTATCATGTTTCAGTTGCTTTTCAAGTTCACCACTTAAAAATCTTCGTTACTCCCTAGAAACTGCAAACTAACTAACCAGATTCACATGACTTTGCAATAATTGTCAAATTAAGGTTCATACACAATTGTGACATTATTAGATCATTTCGAAACATAAAGAGTATCACATGATTAGATTTTATTGATCTTAGAATTTGGATGGAGGACCAACAAATTGAGAGCATTGTTCCTTTGCCATAGGAGGGAAATATGGATATAGTGGAGAACCGGGTGCGCAGTAGGTTTCAGCTTCCGCAGCAGCTTCACAACAGGCAGGACCTATTATTTGACCGGGAACTGGGGTTCCAAAGACCTCTGCATAACATTGTGGAAAGTTATCTAACCATACAGCCATGCATTCAGGTGACGTCTCGGGCATCCCTGGCTCATCAGCGTTTGGTCGAAATGGTCGAGCATTCACTGAAGCTGCAATGCATGTAACCGCTAAGAGAAAAAACACATTCTTGATCGACATAATGAGTATTGAGGACTTGCAACAAGAAGAAGAAGAAAGGACTTGAAAGTTTTTATTGTTTGATGGAAACTTAAGTGGTTGGGTTATGGAGTCCAATTTATAGAAGATAAGATGGTTTAGATTTGACCATTTTTGTATTTTGTCACTAAAGACTTGAGACTATAGTATAGTTGTTGACTTCCCTAGTTGTAACCCGTCTTGTGATTGTGATTTTAATCACTTTTGTACTCTTGTCATTAAGAGTATTTGTAACCGTTCTGTTTATGATTTTCAAGACTTTTGTATTTTGTTAATAAAAGAAGATTTGTTTTCTTCCCTTATTGCATTTTGTACTACTATGAAAACAAAAGTCTTCCATTTCAAAATAGTTATTATATATATGTTTGTTTTCCTGAAAGTTTAAGAATCCATGAAGTAAAACCACAACTATCTCTTCTCAAATCTCAATTCGTTGAGCTTATCTTGTTTGGTACTAACAACAAAAAATTGGTCTTGTGCTCAGCTTTACAAAGATCTTTTCGTGTATATATATATATATATATATATATATACATATTAATTGGAAAATATCATGTTTACCATCTTTGTGGCCTACATCATTTCAAAATAATTATGATCTTTCACAGTTTCTTTGATCTTTCTTCAAAGTTTTACATTTTATTATATGAAAATACCTTAGTGTATTCACCTTACGGTTAATAAGATAGTTCACCAATCAAAAGAAGCTGCTCTAGCTGACTAATTCTTAAACTTCATAAATGGGCATTAATATGGAAAGAATGAAATGTTCAAATCTAAAAGAGTTTATAATTAACTAAAATACACGAAAGGCAAAAATAATATTCGAAAAATGAAGCTACGGCTATTAAGATCAATAAAAAGCCAAGAAGGTAGAAGCAATGACAATAGCCGTAGCTTCACAAAGTAAGAGACGGCTTGTCTCCTCTGCTGAACCATTGACCTGACAATTGGAGTAGAATTTGGTGAACTGTTCGGACAATTTGTAGAGGTACTCACAAAGCAAGTTCGGTAACAACTTGGTGCACGCTTCCTCGACAATCTCAGCAAACTGAAGCAGATTAAGCCCCAGTGCCCGTTCCTCTGCATGATCCAATACTATCTTCCCCATTTTCTTCAGCTCATCTATGTCTTTACCAGACTTCATGATGATTGAGCAGATCCGAGCATGCGCATAGAGAAGATAAACAGCTGTATTTCCCTTGTCGTTAATCATTTGATCGTAGCTAAAAGTATAATCTGTCAATCTGTTGTTCTTCAAGTCAGCATACTTCATCGCACCGTATCCAACTGCCTCAGCTGTTTGGTCCAGCTCCTCGAGTGTCCACTCTTCATCCTTACCGCGCTCGATAAGTGCAGCTTTACTACGAGTCTTGGCCTCATCTAGAAGATCCACTAGAGCTACTATATCTGTCTCCCGACTTCTAAACCGCTTCTTGTCTATTCCACGGACTACACCAAAACTAACATGGCTAACTCTCGGGTAAGTTTGATCGTTTTCCGAAAGCCATCCGGCTTTTCTAGCAGTTTTGAAGAATCTGTTACATAAATAATCCACTCGGCTTTCTCTTCGTTGATCCGATACCAAAGAGCAGCTATATCTGTTGTGCTGTAAGTATAACCACCATCCCTCTTGACAAGCGTGAGAGGGTTTTTTTTTTTTTTTTTTTGTCAATGACGGTCATATACACAAATAACACAATGACTTTGAGGAAAAATTGAGCTCTATAATTATGAGAAACTGAAATATTTGTAGGCAAACTTATTATTGATAATCATCTCGAAAAATAGAGTTCAAGAATTACTTTTTTTACTGATTTTACAATTTGGTAGGAGGACTAATATTTTGGGAGCATCGTTGCCTTAAACTAGGGGGGAAATACGGATATAATGGAGAACTTGGTGGACAGTTGGCTTGACATTCCATACAAGCTTTACAACAAGCAGGACCTATTGGTGAAGATTCACTACCGTGCGGTCTCGGTCTAGCTCCAAAGACCTCTGCATAACATTGTGGAAACGTACTTACCCATGTTGACCAGCATTTGTTTGTTTCGGGAGATGGCGTATCATCATCAGCCTGTGGTCGGAACTGCGGTACTCGAGCATTCACTGAAGCTATGATGAATATAGCCGCTAGGAGAAAAAACACAGTTTTGATGGACATGATGAGTATTGGAGATTTGCAAGAAAAGATATGGATGTTCACTAATATGATTATTTGTAAGTTTTTTTTGTTTGATGAAATGAAGTGATTGGGTTGTGTAGTCCAATTTATAGGAGAAAGGAGGGTCTAGCTAGGAATTCTAGGAGTCAACTTAATAAATATTAAGAATTTTGACCATTTTTGTATTTTGGCACTATACTATATTTATTAAGGTGGTAGATTTCTTTCTACAATCATATTTCTTTGTAAAGCACTAAAATTTTTCTAATCACTATGTAGAAAGATTTTTTTCTTCTAAAAAGCCTATAGTTATTTTATTTTCTGTTTATTATTTTTTATACGGTAAAGACTCTAAAAAAAAATAAAACTCTCATATTTTGACTTTACATAAATATTAAAACCTACCACCTAAATATTACAACATAAGAATCTACAACCACAACAAAAAATATTTACAGCTTGAATTCTACAGAAAAAAATCCAGAGCTACAACTATAACCAATCGAGCCATAAGAATGTAGTATTTGTTGTAACCGTTTTGTAATTCTGAGTTTAACCACTTTTGTATTTTTTTCATTAAGAAAACATTTGTTTTATTTCTTAATTGTAACCATTTTTGTATTATCTTTCATTATGAATTTTACCACTTTTGTTTCCCTAATTAATGTATTTTGTACCCCTTCATTTCATATTAGTTGTCATTAGATTATTCCTCATTAGCATCTGATGCAAATGGGAATGACTTACCCTTGTATTCTCTCCTACAGGTCATCTGGTAAGATAAAAAAAGAGATCTACAGAAAGAAAGTTTTAAAACAGCAGTTGGAGATTCTTGCCAAGATGATTGAGATTGCTGAGTAAGTCGACATGACAAAGCTTTCTTTTTATTTCCTTAGGTATCTGAAACAATTTGTGTAGTCTTGTTCTTGTAATGGTATAGGTATACATTGTTTTCCTCTCTTAATGTGTTCACTATACAACCATCTAACGTTATCAATCAGATTTCTGTCATTATTTTGCTCAAAATGTACTAGAAGTTGATCTACATAAGTTTGACTATCTTCTCATTTTCGTGGCCGTGTTATGAAAATTCTATCAAGGTGAAGATTGAAATTCTTGTCTAGTGACAATCAAATCTTTTGTATATCAACAACCAAATCTGATTGATACATTAAGAGAGGAAAATGTATGTATAATGGTCCAAACCAAAAGACAAGATTATTAATTGAGGCAAAACAAAAGTGGATGTGCCTTATTTTGATAACTAAAAATACGAGAGGAAACACAAATTTCGAATCCTAATAACTATGATACCATCTTCTTGGTACATTCTATCAAGCGGACTCGGTAGTAGAGGATTTAACTGGGGGAAACATCCTAAAATAGGCTCTCATGTGTCTGAAGTTGAGCTTCCACATATTCTTCTTCCGGGGACCGTTATCACAGGAGAAGGGGACTTCGGGTTTGCGGTTTGCCTTGGGTGCGGGTGCGGTCAGGATGTCACGAGCAGCCTTGTGAAGTGCATCTGAAAGGACACTAGGCTGTATCAGTGATGATTGACACTCCTCCACAACTACACGGGCGATTATCTCAACGGCGTTAGGACACGACGACATGGTTTCCCTTTACTATGGAATCGCCTACACGTACGGTGGTGCAACTATATAATTCCCACAAAAAAAAACCCTAGATGATTAATGGGCCGCCCAACGACATCAGTATAATAAGAATTTTATTAGGTTAATACACTTTCCGGTTCGAACATGCTTATAGTAGACCGGTGGCTTTTTTGGGTTAAATACTGTTTTAAATATTGATTGTAATTTAATCATGTGTAGACTAGCAAGCCCGAAGCTCGAAGCCCAATTAAGTTTTACCATTCTGGTTCTCTTATTCTTATTGTAGTTTAGTTTTCTTTCTTGTGAAGCACGGTTTCTTTTGTCAACTATGGAATCCTAGTGTAGACACAGTTCACAAGACTGTTGCATTGCAAAGATTTGGTGATGCTTGATGATTGTCAAGACTCAGGAGGTGGAAATACTAAGTCCATAAGACTTTCGTCTTTTGTTTCATCTTTCGTGCATTTATATATATTAGAAGTCCTTTGCTCTGAAAATTGTCTTTGGTTGTTCTTTCTTAGTCTTACTGAGTTTGGTGTCCTTCATTATGTTTTCCTATTTTATTTTCTTGCACACTCCAACCAACGAGCTATTACGTACATCTTTAATCTCTTTTGTCTATCTTAGTAAGGTATTAATTTTGTGATGTTACTCGATGTCGATTCCCATCGGGTGCGAGCATTCACTGAAGCCGCGATGTATATAATCGCTATGAGAAAAAAACACAATTTTGATCGACATGGTGAGTATTGGAGATTTGCAAGACATGGAAGAAAAGATTTGGAAGTTCACTAATATAATATGAAATGGAATGATTGGGTTATGTAGTCCCAATTTATATATAGGAGAAAAGATGACTTTGACCATTTTTGTATTTTGACACTATAATATACTTTAGAGTGTTGTATACTTGGAATAATTTTCACTATAATATACTTAAGAGTGTAGTATTGTTGTAACCGTTTTGTAATTGTGAATTTAACCACTTTTTTTTTTGTAAGAGAACATTTATTTACTTTCTTGATTGTAACAGTTTTTTTTTTTTTTTCTTTCATTATGAATAATTTTCACCACCTATTTTATATTTCATTATCTCGTAAACGGTTTTAAATGTTCATTTCCTAATAATTTAAGCATACCACTTCTCCGATTCTATGTGCCTATGTATCGTTTGTTTTTTCTGATTCATCTTGTCTAATTCTTAAGCTTCGATTATATGGAAGAAAAAAGAGATTATAGTTGACTGAGATTTTTTTTCAAAAAAAAAAAAAATCGATTAAAATGTAAGAAAGGCAACATTAAAAGATCATTTCGAAAAATGAAGATCATCTCTGGCATATCATCAGCCTTTGGTTGCAACGGATTTGGCTGAAGCTGCGGTAGTTAAGCATTCATTGAAACTGTGATGCATAAAATTGCTAGGAGAAAAAAACACATTCTTGACCGACATGATGAATACAGGAGGGTTGCAACGTACACTAGAAAAAAAAAAGATGAAATGAACGGATTGGTTATGTAGTCCAAATTATAGAAGAAAAATATGGTTTAGGAATTTTAGTTANTTTAGTTAGGCACATTGACCTTAATTGTATTTTGTATCCAAAGCGTTTTCAAAGTCAGTTCAAACAACCAAAAAAAGTCTTAAGTACAAAATAGTTTTTGTTTTTGTTTTTTGTCAACTACAAAAATAGTTATGATATGGTTGTTTAAGTTAAAGTTGAAGAATCCATGAAGTAAACAAAAAAGCTCTTCTCAAATCTCAATTCATTGAGCTCATCTTGTGTGGTACTATCACACTCACACACAACTTCATGATTCCAAGTTTGGGTTTCGTGTTCGGTTTAAGTTTTAAGGTTTTAGGATTTACATCTTGTTTTAAGGAATTGTAAGTTGGTAACCATCACTCTGCAGGTTGCAGCTTTTGATTTTGGATACATGGAAATGCTCATGAGCGGATATGGCACTAGCAGCTCTGTATGAAATGCTCATGAGATATCTATAGGATTCTCTGATTCAACATGAGTTAGTGACAGAAGAACCAATAAGTTGGAGCCAACATTCAAGGTGATTTTGCTTGGCAAGTAAAGAATGGCAGACAGAGACTGTGCATAAAAAAGGAGGCTGGCTTTGTGCAGCGTTGGAGGCTGTTGTATTGATTCAGGCAAAGGATTTGGAAGTCACAATATATTCAACCATATGTGCTGTGGAACCTAGCCAGAACAATACACAATNACAAGAAAACAACTGATGAAAGGACAAGAAGGCCAGAAGAGATCTTACCTGAAGTCAAACTAAGAAATGGACAGTTAACAGCTGAAGTGGGTTCAGACAAACCTTCTTCTCCAACCAGAGGTTTTCCAAAGGGTATCAAAGGAGCCAAGTTAGCATCATCTGGCAATCTAACTAGAGACACTGTGACTCCTGCAACTATAGCTCATAGAAACGGGCCATCATCGCATCAGTGATGGAACCAGTCTTTGCTTTTATCTGACTCGTATATGATGAGATAGGATCATCATCATAGTTAACTTCTTTGATAGATGGTGTCACATCTTTGCCCCTTTTTCTTGAGAGTCAGAGATGGGGATGTAAATTCTTAGTTTCGACTTTTTTGTTCTCCTCTAAAACCATTAGGTCTTGAGATTGTCAATCATGTTTCAGTTGCTTTTCAAGTTACTTCATCACTCCCTAATTCATATGGAAGCTGCAAACTAATTAACCAGAATCATATGAATCGTCCAATGAAGCCTACAAAGAGATACAAACAAGTTTACAAAAGCCTGGAAATTCAAGTACAAACAAGTTTCCAAAAAGAGGTACAAAGAGAATAGAGAGTAAGAGGAAAAAGCCTCGAGTTTCCAAAAGGAACAGACCTAAGGCTCAACAAATTCTTTAAACTTCTGAAGTTCTTCTTGCTCTTTTGGGTTTGGGTCTGTCGTTAGATGATAAATCTCATGTATCTGCCTGATCAGTTCTGATTCAATCATGATTGCGCAGTAGTGGATTAAACAGAAGGCACAAGTGCAACTGAGGTGGTAAAGGTCTTCATGAGTGTGCTTTGAATTTTCACCCTTTACTATAATACTCGCCCAATAGGCTACCAGGTCCTTTTGTTCCTCGGGTAGAGCCGCAACAACTTCTAAACATGCCTTGGGTAATACTTTCAGATTGCTCATTCTTTTGTTACGAGCGCGTCTCTGCCTCCCCTCAAAACGTAGCCGTGCTTGTTCTTCAAACTCCACTAAATCGAAACCTCTTTGATGAATTAGCTCGTGGAAACTTGCTAGGATGGCCTCTTCTTCTCTGTCCTTAAAAACGCGTAATTGCTTCAGCAGTTCACCATCTGTGTAAAACAGTTCAACACCTTCCCCTACCGTCTTCCTTCTCCTCCACATTATTTTAGCTCTCCTCCGATAATCCTCTTCCTCAGATACGTTTCCGGACCTCATTTTTGTAAGACCCCAACACGCCCAGTACAAAACCAAAGCCAGATTGGAGTCTT
>OVAP01004140.1:0-15143 GCA_900406295.1 Aurinia saxatilis | reverse complement strand
CTTGAGATTATGGGCTTCGATCGATTGGTGGGCCTCCGGTCCGATCGATTGGTGGGCCTCCGGTCCGATCGATTGGGCCTTGNTGGTGGGCCTCCGGTCCGATCGATTGGTGGGCCTCCGGTCCGATCGATTGGGCCTTGATTTCATGCGAGCTTCTGGATACACCTTCACTGATTTGGACTTAACTTCTTATTCCCGAGGGCTAATGACTTGATTCCAAGACCATGTGACAACTAACTCACGTGGCTTGATTGTCTTAACTCCTCACTTTATTCCAAAATAAAAATCTCCTTCATCCGGACCTGGAATTCTGATGTTGATTTGTTGGACTTGGTAGAAAATGCCCATTTGTGACCTAAAATGCAGTGTTTTCACAAAAACACTTTGCAAACAGAAAAATGTGAAATCCAGTAGTTTATGTTTCAAAAAAATTGTTTCTTTATTAAAAACACCGAAAAATCATATCGAAAAGCGGTAAAATATTATCATGATCAGTGCTATAGAATCGTACTGCCCGTTTCAGTTGGTTAACGGTGGTAATGTCCAGTGGAAAAACAGTCGCTTATTAATTTGCGAATACATAAAGACTACTTTGGTATCGATTAAAAAGTGACTAAAAGGCGACGACGGTTTGAAAATTTGTTTCTTTAAAAATATTTTAATCGATTAATATAGCATTACCGAAAAAGCAAATTATAAAAACCAAATTATGTTCAAACACACAAAGGATTATGTTCAAAGTTACCCAAAATATTACGTTCAAAAAAAAAAAAAAAGGAAAGAGACATGTTCAAAGACAATATGAAATAACAAGCTAGGGAGTAGTGGAGGTTGATGGTGTCTGGTTCACTGTCGCTGGCCCATCGGGATTGGTCGGGGTCGAGCTCTCTATCCATGTAGTCATATCGGGATGTTGCACTTTGAGAAAGTCCATGACTCTGTCCAGGTAATGCTTCTGGTGAGCAAGCTCATCATCTCGTCTTTTGTTCTTGGCCTCTTGTTCTTCAGTCCGTTGTTGGGCTGCCTTGAGCTGGTCTTGCAAATTAGAGATCATCGAGGAGGAGTGGTACCTGTCCTTGCCCTTCTCGTGGGTACGGGAAAGGCTTCCAAGCCCATATAGGTTTCCACGCTCATCAGAAATTGTTGACTCGATGAATATAGCATTCATCTCGTCCGTTGTGAGTTTTAGAGCTTGGGAAGTGTCGTCTGATGTCAAAGATGATACAAGGACACGTTGAGACAGCTTCTCCTGCAAAGTCTTCTCATACTTTTCCCCGGTCAGCTTCGCCTTGGCATCCACATACAACCCATTATTCTTTATATGGGTCTTCAAGAAAACCTCTCTAATGGAGACAGGTCCCTGAAGTTCCTGCTCCTGCAAAAATGTAATGGAACAAAATAGGAGTAAGCAAAACAAGTAACTGAAACCAAAGCATTAAAAATAAGCCAAATCAGATAATTGAAATGAAAAAAGGGAATAAAAACCAAAAGAGGGACCAAAACAGAGATAAACCAGAGAGCAAAAGTAATAATATGAAGTGGAAGGAGAAACTGAGACTTACCATGTCTTCCTCAATCTCAGCAAAAGACCGCGGGCCAGCGACATGTTTGTGCACACCAAGTCCTTCCCTCTCGGAATTACGAGACTCTGATGCGGTCTTGCTCTTCTCCATGGCTTCATCGGTGTCCCAGTAATCATTCATAAACTTCCAGAGGTCCTTACCGATCCACCGAGGCTTTCTTTTGTCTCGATGAGTTCTTGCGTAGCTGACCAACGCTTTGAGGCGCCTATAACAAACCTTATCAAACTCCTCTCACACCATCTCAGTCAAGATAGGATCCCAAGTGAAGTAGTTCTAAGAAAAAAAAATGTTACACAAGCAGTAGACAATTTCGAAAAGAACACTTAAGCAAAAATATAAAACCTAAAAGCTATAAGAACCGTAAACATAATCATATGACAGAATTTAAACAACCACAATCAATTTGTAAACTACCTAAATGAACGAGGGAAGGAAAGGAAAACTTAGAACAAGGAATAGAACATTACAGTAGATGCTACATAATCAGTAGATATAATCCAAAGGCAGTCGCTTAAGAAGAAAGCTAAAACCTAGAAGTTATAACAACCATAAACAGCCACAAAGTAAACTACCTAAGGAAGAGACAAGGAAAGGAAAAACTTACAACAATATGAATGAAGTATCGTTCTTGGATATTAGCTGGAGTTACATTCCAACTATAGTACGGACCATCGAACTTTGCCTTAAGAATCTTTGACACTTTCTTTGTTATGATTTTGTTGTTCCAACCAAAACTTCCACATATAGAAAAGACATGGATTAGAGATTGAATAAGCAGCAATAAAATATTAACATCAAACCCTAAATGCTTAGACTACCATAACCATTCGCCGCGAATGGGTTAGAGTCTCGGACACAATTGATCTCGGCCTCTCATGAGTAGCAATTCATTGGCTGAATTTCCTGACCTTGATTTTGAGGAGGCTGTTCATTGGCTGAAGCCTCGTGGCTATGTTGTTGGGGGTGGGGATTGTTGTTTCCCTGAGAAGGTTGAGACTGTATGCGTGGAGGCTGGAATGTGGGAGGTTGAAAGACAGACGGGGGAGAATAAGCCGGTATTTGCCTCTGAGAAGACGCCGGATTGGACGTTTGAGAAGCCGATGTATTGGTCCACAGAGCTGCTTCTATTGGCGGAGTGACGAAGTACTACTAGGGGATGTAGTTGCGAACAGGCGGAACCGTATCGGTTCTCGCGGTGGTGCAGACCCATCAGTGGAAGAGGACGGCGTAATAAGATACCCTTCAGCATCTCCTATCGATTAGTATTAGATCCATCACGACTACATCCCATGATTGATCGGAGGTATAGGGTAATGGGCTTGAGGGTAAATCATATTAGGGTTTGGGTGAGACGGCAATTAGGGTTCGAAGATTGAGGGTTAGGACGGAGGAGAGACATACGGTGAAGGGAGGAGATAGTTATGGGAGAGGAATGGCCAGAGGCGGACGAGAAAGGGTTGGAGGCCGAGGAGAAAGGGTCGGAGGCAGAGAAGAGAAAACGAAATTAGGGGTAATGAGATTCTCGATAGGATTTTTTTTTGTTTTATTCAGACAAAACAAAACCGACTACATAATACAGTCGCGTTTTAGTGGCTTTTCTCAGTAGCAATACAGTTGGAAACCAATAAAAGAGGTGCCAATTCAGTTGGGTTTTTATTGATAATGAGGCAAAACAAAAATTGGGGAAATAATTTGGTATATTATGCGGTAAATAATGAGAAATTGAGACCGGCTAAACCAAAAAACAAAAACCGACTAAAAGCCAACTAATATAAAGTTGGTTATAAACCCTAAATTCAAAATGTTTATGTAGTCACACATCAGTCGGTTTTTTACTGTTAGTCACATAGGAGTTGGAAAATAGTGGTATAGCAGTTGGAAAACAGTGGGTATTATACCCTAAACTAGTTTTTATACGTTTTTCGTGATTCCAAAAGCTACATTTCATACTAGTAGTCATACACACGATTATCTTACGTGATGTTATGTAGAAAAGAAAAAATTAAAAAAATTCCTTATATTTATTGTAAACTTAACATTTTATGTATAAGTTTATCAAAACGGATTACATATAGTTTAAGAGATAATTTTATGATAGCGAACACGTAGAAAAACTAAATCATTGAAAACTCTTATGTTAGGTGATTATGCACTAACATCAATAAGTAAGTTAGTCATGTAAAGAGATTCATATCGGTAACAAAGATTAACGATACAATAATCATGTAGTTGGAAATCAGTTAGTTTATATTCTGGCAGTCGCATTTTAGTCGCTTTTCAGTGGCTTTATTTTCTCCCTTGTTGGAAATTAGTAGGCTTTTACTGCCTTTGTGATATTTTGAGCAAAAAAATATTGAATGTATAACATACGATTTTCTACACTTCAAATGACTTGAAATGGCATGAAAAACAATAATGTGAATGATCATTAGTGTATTTTGTATTAGGAAATCAAAATACATTACATTTACATTTTTCAGTGGGATTATCTTCTTGCAGTCGCTTTTCAGTGGGATTCTCTTCTTCCAGTCTCTTTTCAGTGGCTTTGTTTTCTCTATGATTGGAAATCAGTAGAAGTTTGCTGCCTTTGTGATATTAAAACATAACTCTCATTAGAAATTTGATATTTTATACATATTCATAAGGTACACATCATAAGTGAAATTTTCATTACAATTTTGAATTTTATTTTAACTTATATAATATGATTGGAAAAATATAAGAATACATGCAATATGATCGTCTTTTAAATTAACATTCAGTACCGTAATACATTATTAGTCTTCTTCTTCTTCGCCCTCCTCGCCTTCTTCTTCTTCTTCGAACGTTGAGTGATTACAGTGAAATTCATCATCATGTTCAGCGCCTCTGACCTCCGTAACTAAATAGTCAAGGGAATTTGTGTAATCTAACAAAACAGTAACGGGGATATCTTCGACGGGTGTAATATTCTCGTCATTCTCTTGTTGTAGGAGAATTAATTATTTTCCTTTTCCTTTGTACTGCCCCGCAATATTTTCCCTAGGATGAACTTTCATAACATTCAGCCATGCACTTCTCGATGCCCTTGTTGTTGGGTACGATATATAAGAAACTTGATCGGCCTGAGAAGCTGGTAGAATAAACTTCTATTAAAGTTTAATATATATGATATAAATTTGAAATTACTAAATTAAGTAATTAAAAACAACATGTACCAAGTATAAAAGGCTCATATTTGTGATATTTTCCTGTTGCGAGTACGTCTACTATTCCCCCTGCCTCAACCGTGTTCTTTTCCCAATCGTGGGATCATACCATTGACATTTGAAAAGGGTGATCTTTAAGCCCAGAAGTCCTTGGTATCTCAATTGTATGATATCTAGTACATTCCATAGATATCATCTTCATCAGACGCATCAAAGTAATTTTTGCCTTAAACTCATACACAGTAGCTTGCAGTCGTCCTGCCTTGTCCATACTCACGCGCATGAAATAAATAACCTCTTGTGAAATACATGGGCCATGATTTCCCACTTGTTCTAGGGCCTTGCACCAACTCATCCACCCATGTGGGAAATCCCTCTTGGTTGCTGGTCTTGTTTTTTGAATACTCATTCAACTACAATATACAAAACTGATAAATAATATATACTACAAAAATTAGTATTGTACTCGATCCTTAATCTGGGAAACTTACATATTATCTAACCCATGATGGAAATTCATCATCTCGCTTCGCCAATACTTCCTCATCTGAAAGGTGAGGATTGTACCATCGGATTTCTTGTTCGTGTAAATTGCGCTTACAAATTAAACACATGAGATCATATATAATCAAACATCATAAAAAAAAAAAATTAACTTATACGGTTAGGCAAACACACCTCTCTAATGGGCGGAAATAGTCACAGTTACGCAGCACGTACGCATGTGCGCATTGGTAATCTCGATTTGTAAACCAAAATTTCGTTGTTTTCCCAACAGTCCGACCCACATGAGTAAATATGTCTGGAACTTCAACAAGATATGTAGGGATTTCACCTTTATCAAATCGACTCGCTCTGGGAGTCATAATCAGATATTGTTCTAAATTAAATATATAGATGAAAAAATTATAATATATGTTCTCGCAATGACCGAAAGTTGACTTACCTTGCTTTAATCCAGATATTTGCAGCAAAATAGTGCTCTGAAAAATATGATATCTCATCTTTCAAGTACGATTAAACAATCAACCCCGCTGGATATCTTTTATTCTTAGCCTTTCCTTTGAAATGTTTAAATAGCCTTTCAGGGGAATACATCCATCTATATTGCACATGTCCGTGTAGTTGCGCTTCGTACGGGAGTTGCACCGCCAGGTGCTCCATCACATCGAAAAAAGAAGGTGGGAAAATCTTTTCCAAATTTCACAGAATTATGACAAAGTCCTCCTCGAGAGTTTGAACTCAACTTTCTTTAAGTGTTCTTGAGCATAAATCACGAAAAAATCCTCCAATCGCTGTCATATTTTATAAACCCCCTAGTTAAGTATGTATAAAACAATTTAATGCATTTGTTAATTAACATCATGATCTTGTATTTAAGTAATATGGTCACCTGATAATGCCTGGTGAACCGTTGGCGGTAGTAGTTCACATAATATAAATGGAAGTAGGCGGATCATAAAGACATGGCAATCATGACTCTTCATGCCCGAGAACTTTCCTCCTCCAATATCAGCACAAGATGCTAAATTTGCTGCATACCCGTCGGGAAACTTTACATCATTTTTAACACATTCTAGGAGGCTTCGTTTCGCTTCTGGAGTCAACCTAAATATCGAAATGGCGCTCGCCCTTGAGCGTCAAAATGTAGTTCCTTCCGATTATAAAATCTCTCGACATCCAATCTTGAGTTAGCTGTATCTTTTGTCTTCCAGGGGACGTTCATCAAAGGATTCATGATGTTATCGAATTTTGTTTCTCTATGTGCATAAGAGCAATATTGTGTCGTAGATTAAGGTCAACCCAATATGGTAGTTCCCAGAATATGCTCTCCTTGTGCCAATTATGCCACTTCCCATATCCTTCTTTTTTTGCTTCATGACCGTTTCCCCCTACATCTGATGTTTTCAGGGGATTTACCCCTCTTAAGCGTTCGTGTAACACTTGTTCCCTGGTTAAAGATTCAGGTGGGTACTGGTTCACAGCGGTTTTCCCCTTTAGAAAATTTATCCTATTTCTCCGCAATCTGTGACGATTAGGTAGAAAGCGCCTGTGGCAGTCAAACCAACAAGACTTCCTACCTTTTGGGAGTTGAAAGGACATAGAGTCTTCCATGCAAATGGGGCATGACAATTTTCCGTGTGTTGTCCAACCAGACAACACACCATATGCTGGAAAGTCACTAATCGTCCACAAAAGCACGGCCTTCATAGTAAACATCTCGTCTTTCGACACATCATAAGCCTCCACGCCAGTTTTCCACAATTCTTTTAACTCGTCAATGATTGGTCGGAGAAAGATATCAAGACTAGCCCGCGGATGCTTCGGCCCGGAGTTCATAACCGTGAGGAACAAATACTCTCTCTTCATACACGTACCAAGGGGTAAGTTGTATGGAGTCATAATGATTGGCCATAATGAATGATTCTTCATCATATCAATTGGGTTGAAACCATCTGTACAAAGTCCAAGATAGACGTTTTGGGTTTCCTTTGCAAATCTGGATTAAGTTGATTTAAATTTTTCCACTCTGCTGCATCATATGGATGACACATCTCGTCCTCCAGAGACTCGTGCTCAGCATGCCATCTCACTGTCGATGTTGTCTTCTCGCTCTGATACATCCTCTTAAATCTTGCACTAATAGGTGGATACCACATGCGACTATAAGGTATGTCTGTCTGTCCCTCGCTAGGCTTGTATCTCAAGTGGCCGCAAAATCTACAACAATCCAATTTATCATCTTCTTTCCAGAAGATCCAACAATTTTTAATGCACACATCAATTGTAATAAGGGCCGGGGTATGCCTATATGTCGCATCAGTTTCTCTAACTCGTAATACAAACTTGTTGCGGTGTTCACTTCTGACAATATCTCCTTAATCAGCTCTGTCCACTGATCCATGCAATTTTCAGAGATTTCATATCCCGCCTTTATATTCATCATCCGAGAAGCTACATACAACTTAGTGTGACCGGGAGGACAACCATCATATAGAGGATCTTGTGCTCGTATCATTAAAAATTTTAGCCTCAACATTCATTCCTTGAGCGTTTTGAAGAATAACTTATATAACCAGGATCAATAGTTTCACAAAACGCATCGTTCACCATGTCTACAAATTTATTCCCTTCTCTAGACACTTCTTCACTTGCATTGTGGTGGCTTCTATTACTACCACTACTTCCTATTCCAATATTCATGTCTTCTCCATTCTTATACCAAACATAATAACCGGGCATAAACCCTTTGCTAAACAGGTGGTTCGAAATTTATTCCCCGGCCATACTCTATCGTTATTACAACTAACACAGAGACAGTGAAAATTTACCTTTATTTTCCATGAGTATGGCTGGTTACGAGCAAACTCCATGAACCCTTCAACCCCAAGTCTATAACCGACTGCAGGCGTAGTCTCTTTTTGCAGTCCGAATTAACCTGTTTTCTTGTAGTGACCATGGATGTTATGGGCCATTTGGAAATTATTTATCAAATCATCTACGTGGTAGTGAAGTCCTTGTTAAAGAAACACTTGAAGAGGCACGTAACTGGTTTGTGGTGAATCATGTTGTCGAACCAGAGAGGAGACAGAGGTCTTCAAATGATGCAGAATAGACTACTTGAACGAAGCCGCTGGTAGATGTGGTAAAACGAAATCTGTATGCACATTAGCAGAACAAAAATTACCTAATTGTTGGTGCTTTGTATATAAAATATAATGTAGATTATATATGTGGAATCACCAAAGACAAAAATATGTCACTATTTTATAACTACCCTCAAAATATTGCCACTATTCGACCACCCATATCAATAATGCCATTAATTTACGACTCCTTTCTTACAAAATCTTATAACTTTGTTATCAATTTGATTTCATATACGTAAACATGTAACATAAAGTATAAGTAATTAAAACTTTTAATCTCATCTCTCTCTCCCTCTCGTTGGCCCTATCGTCTCTCTAGACTAGATCTAAAAACACTTTCACAGCCTCGTGGGGGTCGGTGGCCGGCGGCCTTTGCCGACTGGTCTCCGATCCCTCACCCTTCTTTTGTTTCTTGTGTTTACTTCCTCTCGGCTTTAGGCATCCTCAATCGGATTGGGTAAATCAAGATATTTGGGTTTCGATGGGTTTGAGATTGTTCTGTTTAGATCTTTCTTTGATTGATCCTTTAGATCGATCCCTTTTCTTCCCATATGTCTTTCTCTTTTTCCCTGGGTTGCAACGGGTCCTTCAGATCCGGCCTCCTTCAGATCTTGGCTAACCTCCTGATTGGGTTTGTCTCGGTTTAGGCTCGAACCCTTCACTGACATGCATAAGGGTTTGGATGCTGTATTGATTCAATACGTTCGAGATTTGGGACTGGTGATTCCGGCGTCCATCAAGCTTGTTTCAGGAGTAGCGTCTGGCCTTTCCCTTCATCGATTTCTGCAACCTCTTCTTCACAATAAAGTTCATGACTGGCTTCTATCTTCAGTGGTTGTGTCCTTTTCGGCAGAGCAGTAGAAAGAAGACTTGGAGGTAGATTAGGATTGAAGAATTGCCGGTTTTTGAAACGGCTTTGCCCTCCCGGTGTTTACAGTTTTGCTTGTTGGTTTGTGTTGATCATCCTTCGATAACCCCGGTGGATATAAGATGATGGTCTTGTCATCTATAGTGCCAAGGATAGCTAGTTCCTTAAATTTGTTTGTATTGAATTATTTTTCGCATCCTTATTTTCATGTTCTGTTTTGGTGTATAGGGTTCGCTTATTTGTTTTTCGATTGTATTTTGGCTTGGACTTGGTTTGGACCCCGGGACCATATCGGTGTGTCGCCGGCTTAGGGATGTTTCTCTGGGGTTGTTCTTAACTTTAATAAAATTTCCTATCGAAAAAAAAAACATGTAACATATAAAGTCTTTTCTTAATTTACATATTTTCCACAAAAAACAAAAGTATTCTCTTAAACTATATGTATATTTTTTTTCTGAGAAATTACCTAGAATAACATAAAATTATATCAAAACTACTAGAATAACATCCTCAATGTGGTGTATACTAGAATAACACAAATGTTTTTCCAAAAGACATAATACCCTTACATTACAAATTTAATTACATTTGTGCAATTTACAACTAAATTTCTACTAGTTTTAGAAAACCCAATTCTAATTACAAATGGAATACAGATTAAAGGTAATTAACACAAAACATAACAAAAGTAAATGTAATCTCTATTAACTACCGTAAATATTTCAAAACATGATTTAGAAAATAAAGGAGAACATCTTCTCTCTCGACAAAGAGAAGACTAGATTTTGACCTAGTCCTCTTTGGTCTCTCCGCCGTCAACTCGAGTGCTTCTCTCCGTCGCGATTTGGTCTCTCTGCCGTTGTCAACTTGATATCCAGGAATTTTAATTCAACTTGAGCCACCATCGTCATCCTCTTTGTCCCTGTACCGCCGGTGAAGCCTTCTCCCTGTAGATCAAGCCAAACGCCGTCAGACATTTTTTCGCTCGTCACGAACTGTCGGCTTCGTCTCTATACCTCCGCCCAGTCTTCGTCAACAGTACGCCGCTGTCATCATCCTCTTTTGTCCCTGTACCGCCGGTGAAGCCGATGTCATCATCTCCCTCTAGATCAAGCCACGGTCCTGAGGAAGAAGACAGAGACAATTCGAGATACGGTAATTGTGGTTCAATTTTGGTCCTCTTTGTTCTCGGAATCCAGCGTGAAAGAGGAAACAATTTTGGTTGTGTTTTCATATAACCATCACTCACTGGAAATTTGTTTGCTGCCATATGATTTTATTGTTTCTAAAATGTTTGTAGAATGAGTTTGTTATAGGAATCAGTTCTCCAAGAATGATTTTAAAATTTTGAAATTGTATCATACGACTTTTTTAGTTCTTGAGACAAGGATATTGATATTGTATCATTTGAATTTGCCGCGTATAATGTTTTATGACCACAGATTTGTTACGAAGTTGTTACAGATTTTTTTTTTTAATTCAAGGTTGCGACAGATTTTTTTTTTTTTAAGATATGGAGTCTTCAAGCGGAGCGAAAGAGGATTATCCTAGAAAAAAATTTTCCGAATGGCAGAATGCCTAAAATTTTAGGAGCCCGAATCACAATGCTCATTTCTTTAGTCCCGCAAGAGTGAAAGAATAATTGGGCTTAGACGTGTGGAAGACATTTCTTGAATCACCATTAGCAGTGATTTTGAAGTTCTCAAAGATCCCGTTCATATTCTGGGGAGGCCTTATCCACTAGACTAATGCTAATCAGTTGGTAACTAAGACTACTCGCGAGTTTTTGACAGTGCTACAAAACCGCACTATTAGGTTTTCTTTGCATGACTTTTCAGACATTACTGGTCTGAATTGTGGGCCAATCGATGAGACCCAACTGGATATTGATCATGCACCTTTTTGGGATGAAATGAAAATATCTTCAGTTTGGTCACCTAACCTAAACGAGTTGCTGGATCTGTTGCCAACATGTCGGTCATGGAGTTTGGAGAAGAGGCTTATGGTCACTAGGTTAGTCATCTTGTCGGTTGTTATCTACGGGAAGTCTCCTTTTTCTCGGATTCCTATTGACACTGCGAGACTGGTTGTTGATGAGGATCATTTTCAGAATTATCCATGGGGAAGAGTGGCATTTGAGAGTTTGTTGGATGGTCTCTTCCATATGAGTCTCAATGAACGTAAAGACTCATATAACATTCGTGGATTTGTACAGGTTCTACAGATATGGTTGTATGAGTCCATTCCTCGCATAGGAGATCTTTTTGGAAGGCGCANCATATGGCATGTTTGCCGGGTGATTGGGATTTAGTTTTCACCCAAAATATTCCTGCAAGCGCACAGGCTCTCGCAGTAGTACTTAGGGATCAAATCCACAGGGAGGCAAAGTGTACACAATAGCAAACTTGATTCAACTTGAGCTAAGCAACAAATAAGGTTTTTTTGTTTTCAATCGATCGAACAGGTTTATTCGCTCGATCGAATGGAAGGTTTTTGTTTATGAAATGCGAAATAAAATGAAAGATAAAATAAACTATTGTTGCAATTGTCGGATTTCAGAGAATTCTCTAGGGTTCATCGATTAAACTATTCAGGTTTTATAGGCAGATAAATCTGGTTAAGTATTCAAGCCAGTCGTAAATCAATCTCCCTATTTTCATAGTCATTATTAAAGATGTCTAACATCCTAATTCACACAATAGTCACAAAGTGTAAACTAGNGTTTATAGGCAGATAAAATCCGGTTAAGTATTCAAGACAGTCGTAAATTAATCTCCCTATTTTCATAGTCATTATTAAAGATGTCTAACATCCTAATTCACACAATAGTCACAAAGTGTAAACTAGGAAAGCAAGCCGCAGAAGTTGTTTACCACAAAGTGTAAACTAGTTCTTATCAATCTCATCATATTGTCAAAATGAAGAGATCGATATATAACAAATCAGCTAGGGTGTCAAACCTAAGCAATCATATAATAAGCATAAATCCTACCTATCAGTCAAGCCATTAAAAACCCCTTTGAAAATTCCTATTCGTAACAAAAGATCTACTCAAGAATGAATGAAACAACCATAGCAAAAGTAATAGAAATCAAATCCATAAATAAATAGAATAGGGTTCAGTAAACTTCTCCAAATCAGTAGACAAGGATGATAAATCTTCTCCCTTACAACAACAAAACGAAATAACAACGGAATTTAAGAGAAATATGAAAGCAAAGGGCTCTCTCTTGAGAGTTTTTGTGAAAGAGAGGCACTCCCTTCTTCGGAGACAAAAAATCTCTTTATATAGGGAGTGAGGCACGGCCAAGGATCAGCTGAAGAGATTAACAATATTTGATTTTATCTCTTCAATTGATCGAATAAACAAAGAATATTCGATTGATTCTCTTCTAGAATGGTCTTCTGATAGCTCAAAATCTTCTCACATGGATTCTTGTTGTTCCCAAATATCCCCTGGGTATCTGGAGTGGTTAGGAGAATTCTAGAAGCTTTTTGTGGTTATATGCAACTCAATCGATCGATCAACATAAGCGCGATCGACTGATTGGGCTTTGGGCTTTAGACAGACATCTCTTAAGTGAATTGGGTATAACTTCCTGCTCGTTGGGCCTAATGACTTGATTCCAAGCTCATATAAAATCTAACTCACGTGGCTTGATTGTCTCCAAATTTTTCGTCAATCCAAAATGTATAGAATTTTTGTCTGGGCCTGAACATCTGGTGCTGATTTGCTGCCCTAAGCGAAAAAAGCCCGTTTTTGTACCTAAAAAGCCTTATTCTCACAAAAACACTTTGAAATCATAAAATAGTGAAAATCATCACTTTAATATCGAAATCCTTTGGTTTTGTCATGGAATGCACATAAAATATATGGTAAAAAGCGGTAAAATATCATCCCTATCAAATCCCCAGACTTAGCTTTGTTCGTCTTCGAACAAACAATATATGCCAAGAAAGGAAAATCAGTTTGAAAAGTTAGGAACTCACTTACATGTACCACAACTTAGAGGCTACAACTTCGTGATGGTCATCTCGACAATCATACCCAAAAGCTCTCATATCATACTCCCACCACAACTCTCCCAAGTTGTCCAACAAAATTACAACCTGGAAATGCTCTAACTGCACCAAAATCTGACTCTCTACATTCATTAATTATTGTGTGTGCTTTCTTACCGGAGAGTATCAGCTAGGTAAAACAGGCTAGGTGTGTAATGAGAGGAGGCTAATATTTGGAGGTGTGGCTAATGTTTTTAAGGGTTACCGTACTCAAGAGAAATGTGATATGTTTGCAAAAAAGCAAGAGAGATCATACCGCTTGATGGCACAGTTCCCCAATCACTCTCTTCTTAGCTCGGCTCGTTCTTCTATTAGGTTTTTTTCATAAAATCTGGTTAATATCTCGTGACAGATTAAATTGTAGTTGTGGGCAGATTTGTTAATTTGTAGTAGATTTATTTATCTGTGACAGCATATTTGTTTATCTGTGCATCAGATTTTGTTTATGATGTGGCAAATTTATGGAGAAATGGCAAATTTCAATTAAGCTAGCTGCATAATCTAAGAAACTAAGATCGAGAAAGTGTAAAAACTATTAAACCAGGTGCATAATCTAAGAAACTAAGATCGAGAAAGTGTAAAAACTGTTAAACCTGGTGCATAATCTAAGAAACTAAGATCGAGAAAGTGTAAAAACTGTTAAACCAGGTGTATAATCTAAGAAACTAAGATCGAGAAAGTGTAAAAACTATTGAATGAAAGACTAAACCTTTGCCTTGCAAGCCCTACTATTATAACCAACTCCATTACATTTCGAACATGCGTCTTGTTTTTTTTTTACGCTTTTTTCCACCCCTACTTTTTTTTGTGCTAATTTTACACATTATAAGAAAATAAGACTCCAAGGCTGATTTCATACGACCATTTCTAGGCCTTCCCGGTGGGTTTCGAACCAAAGGAGGAAAAACCTCTTGAGTTGCAACCTCTGTTAGTAGTGGTGTATTTGGATCTCTCGGCGATACTGGACCATTATATGTTTTCCGCAAATATGAAACTTTAAAGTATAGATCAGCTAGAGAAATTTTGGATTTTTTCGCCTTAAACGCAACGGCAATGGCGTGAACACATGGTAACTTCTCCAAATCAAACCTACAGCATGAGCACTTTTTCTCCGTTAAATTGACAACATGCATCGTCAATTCATTTGTCACCTGGAACTGATTCGTATCAAACGCTTGTACTGTAAGGTGCTTCGAGTACGCCACACGTGCCTAATTCAAATGCATAACTAATTAACAATGTGCGCCTTGAAAATGAAAACATAGTCCTATTCATTCAAAAAAGAAAATAAAATATAGCGCACCTCCATGACCTTCTCCACTCCACGTGCCAGTCTTGATTCTGTTGTCAATGCATCATTCCTTCGCTCTGAAAACCATCAAGTCATCATTAATCTAATTTCATCAAACAGACGAACGATAGGCAAACTTCTGGAACCGAACAGCACTCTATTCAATTATTCCGCAATATTTGTTGTTGTGATGTTGTATCTGTTGCCGGGGAAATGAACACGCGTCCAAGTACTCACGTCAGCCTTTTGCAGATAAGCATGTAACGCTGGATTCACCGCTTCAATGAGATCCAAGTGATACACAAAGTTTTACCCTATGTATTNGAAAATAATATGCAACTAGCTAAAAGAATTCTAATTAAATGCAAGAAAATAGTTTAAAGGGTTTTCTACTGTAAACTAATGTTAACTAAGGTTTTTAGGCGTTTTTCTATCTATTAAAAAGGCTAAGCTATGAGGAATTTCAGTTAAGCTGAATAACCAATCGTCTGGAAACCGGTC
>OVAP01004139.1:0-11302 GCA_900406295.1 Aurinia saxatilis | reverse complement strand
TTCCCCCCCCCCCCCCCCCTTCAGGTTGCTTTACCATGTACAAAAACTTAATCCAGAAGTGTTTTCTCTGATTCCCAATTACTGAAGTTATCTTCAACTATCTCGGTCGACATAATGCATGTCTTGTCCAACTTACACCTCGGGCTATCCACCACTTGGTCGGCTTGTGAGTACGAAGCTACGAGTGCAGGGTGAACCTGTCATTTTCTAAACTTCCTTCAGTTTTCGGAAATCGATGTTGCAGCAGAAGAAAGCCGAAGAGAATGCAGAGGCTGCATCCAATAGGAAGCCAATAATACAGATCACTCAGCCTGATGTTGGGGTAAACGAGACTGCCTGGGACGAGCCCACGGGTGCTTCGGTTGAAAGCGTCCCTGCCGTACCTAGACTAACGGACTCGGCATTGATCAAACACTGTCTCGATTCAGCAAAAAGGAAGCGCGCCGAGGAAGGGAAGGAGAAAATTGGCGAGGCCGACGATGCAAAAAAGAAGAAGAAGAAGAAAGAGAAGGCGATAGTCGATTTCGCTTATGAAATTTCTTCCAAGGAGCAGACAAAAGGTCCCGCGTTTCAACCGTCCCCATCAAGCATCTCTGAAGATAAATACGCAGCTGCTACGGCCGTGTTCTCCCAGGTGAAGTTTCTTGGTATTGATGTCCCTCCGCTATCAGATATGATGAACCAAAAAGGGTTCGGTCGGGTCGCCTACCAAAGTCTCCAGGTAACCATGATGTTCCGTTATCGTTTGTTGCTTTATGTCTAATTTATTAACACTCTGACGTGCTTCTAGTGCAATGTCGAAGTCATTTGTACCTGCATAAGCTAAGAGAATGCGGTGAAAACCCTTACTGGTCAGGTTACCAGACTAAAGTCTCAGCTTGCTGAGCAATAGAAAAGTAACGACAATGTCCTGTCTTCTACCATGGCTCGGATGGAGAACTTGGATGCCGAGAATTCTCGCCTAAAGAAGAGCGAAAAGGCGAAGGAGGAGGAAGTCAAAAAGCTCAAAGCGGAATCGGAGGTTGTTGTAGCGAATGCAAAGGCGGAAATCAAGGCGGACTTTGCGTCCAAGGTAGACAAGACTAAGGCGAAGATCGTGCAACTCAAGAAGACCTTGCTGGTCGAATTTGTATATGACCTTTATAGACGAAGTCGAAGCCGAGTGATAGTGATGATATTTTACCGCTTTTCGATATGGTTTTTTGGTGTTTTTATCAAAGAAACTATTTGATATGAAAGATAAACTACTGGATTTCACATTTTTTTTGTTTGCAAAGTGTTTTTGTGAAAACAATGCATTTCTAGGTTGCAAAGAGGCATTTACTACCAAATCCAACAAGTCAACATCAGAAGTCCAAGCCCGGATGAAAGAGATATTCATTTTGGAATGAAGTGAGGAGTTAGGACAATCAAGCCACGAGAGTTAGCTTTCAGATGGGCTTGGAATCGTGTCATTATTCTTCAGGAATAAGAAGTAAAGTCCAAATTACTGAAGGAGTATCCAGAAGCCCACAAGACATTAACGCACAATCGATTGGACCAGAGGCCCACCGATCGATCGAAGCCCATTTTGTCAAGAAGGTTCCAGAACAAATTCAGATATATACCGTTGCATTTGGGGAGATATTTTTTTTACGTTGAAGATAAACTTAGGAGATATTGAATTTTCAAAAACGCGTTGAATTATCACGGTCGATCGGTCAGGATAACTACGACCGATCGATCAACTGAAGATAATCACAAATATTTGGATTCCTATCCAAATATTCCTCCTGATTCTTCTTGACCCTCTACTCGACCCTCTCCCCTATAAATACAGAAGACTGAAGGCCGAGAGAAACATCAGAAATTTCTCAAAAGCATTAAGGCGTCCAAGCTTATAGTTTATCAGTTTTCTCAGTTTCTTTGTTTCCATTTATTTTGATCATTGCTTCAAGGAAGAAGTCTGTAATCTCTGCATTTCCAGAGAAGCTATTCTGAACCCTTTTAATACAAGCAATTTTGCTAGGAGGAATCATGTGTGGTAGATAGACAATAAAATTATGTAATGAGTAGTTTATAGGCTTACTTTCATATCAGTACTTAATTCAAATGATAGGATAAATCTGCTACTAATACACCACTTAGAGTAAGAGATCCAAAACTTGATAATGAAAGCTTTACTATTTATAGTTTAGTAGGATTTGATTACTTGAACTTAATGCCTAGATTGATTGGTTGATCAGCCCATAAGTTCTCTTTCTGAAAGGATATATGTTAGAATTAACTCGGATACCAATTGAACTAGATTAGTGAAATCAACTATATAGTCTGACCATAAGAATAGTTAGTTTTTAGTGAAATAAACTATATAGCCTAAACTAGGAATTACATAATTACTACCCTGAATAATTCAAACCGTGATCCTCTGATGAATTACCTGACTTCCTAACGCTTTTTAATATTGAATTTTCTCACGTTTATTTTGTTTTACTATTTTAGGCATTGTTGGATCGACCGCATAATCTGGCATCGACCGAAAGGTGCTTTGAACGATCGCTCAGTTCATACAACCGATTGATCGTTATCAAAAACCCATTTCATTCTGCTGCTTAGCTCGAGTGAAGATGGACTTATTACTTTCTGACTCTGCTCTCTGTGGATTCGATCCCTAAGTACTACTGCGAGACATGTGCGCTTGCAGAAAATATTTTGGTCGAAAACTAATTCCCATCAAATTTTCTAGCGCCGTTGCCGGAGAGCAATAGTGACCACTAGCAGAACAATCGAACTCCAGACTAAGCCTTTCCTTGATTTCATTTTTAGTTTAATTATTTTCTGTTTTTGCATTTTTAATCTTCTTTCATTTGTTTCAGGTACCAACTCATGGCACAACGAAACAATGGAGGGTCTGATAGTACCCACCGACAGTATCCACCTCGCATGAGATCCTACTCTCCTAGGGAACCTTGCAGTAGCTTCTCGTTACCAACACCTGAGCCCATGATCTTTGAACGACATCAGTCCCATCTAGGGAATCAGCCGGCATTCATGCAATCTAGCCATTACCAATCTGGGAACTCTAATGGAAGGATATAAGAGATGCTCGTGCAGATCTTGACCAAACAGAGGAACTTTGAGGAAGAGATAGGCAGTAGAATCGACTCAATGGCTGCTAGGATTGCTGGGATTGAAGAAAAAATGAGACACCTAGGCAAGGTGATCCATAGCAACTCGGTCACTCTCAATGAGAAATCCAGAGAGATGCACCAACTGAGCTACACCACAAGGAGCAACAAAGCTGAGTTAGACGATAACCTCAATTCCACCAGAGACCGAATTAATGAAGTAGAGGGACAAATAACGGAGATGAAATCCAAGCATGGAAGGTTCCAGACGGTCAAAGCCTTCAACAACAACTTGAAACCCATCAAAGAAGAGATTCGGACATTGGAGGGAGAACTCAGCCAAATCCAGGACCGCCTTTCAAAGATACAGAATCAGTCAGAGCTATCAAGGGAGAGAGCAAAGACAGAATATGACAAGATGAACCACTCGATGGACTGCTTGACCCATTCGATCGATGGAAGCATCAAACCACTCAAAAAGGCCATTCAGCTAATTGGCGTTAGACTTAGGAAGGTACACGATACTGAGGAAGACGGTGAGGAAACCAGGCCAACGATGTTGTACATTGAAGAGCTACCAGACACAAATGACCGATCGATGGCAAACAATACCATCGATCGATCACGGCAACTGAATTAGGGAGATCTCTACATCAACATGCTCGAATGGATGCCAGAAGAGGAATACATGGAAGAAGAAGACCACCCAGTACCAGCATGGAAGCCAGCATCAGCTGGAGTCGGGGAGCTCAACAAGGATGAAATGAAGTATGTTATTATTGAAGTCAGAAACATCCCTCGCAACCTGAACTTCAACGAAGGCATGATGTTACGACCGCTGCACAGATACCTAGAGGTGTGGCCCCTGGAGAAAGTAGAAGAACTCTTCTACAAAATCAGAAGAGAAACTAGCTCCACGTCGCGCCAACTCTATCGAGCAAATGACATAGGGAGGTACACAGTTCCAATCTCGATCATAAACAAGATGTATTTAAACACTGTGTGTGATACATGAGCCTGCTTAAACATGATATCAAGAAGAGATGCACGGTCGGTCGGCATGCTTGAATATGAAGAGCTAGATCACAGGATGATTCATACACACCGACTTTGTGATCATGAATACAGATCACAGGTCATCATCCTTCATAGTGCTGGGAAGACCATTCCTCCACTCAACAGGAGCCCAAATTATGATGGTGAGAAAGAGAGTTTGTTTGACCTTTGTCAACAAAAAGACATTCTATTTGGCTACAACATTACTTCCCGCGACCCATGCATGCATGGCGGGTCGCGGGAGAACATGACCATCAAGTCCAACATCATTCCGTGGATCAATCAAGCTAAGTACTTAGTTCCAACGAGAACCTATGATCCACGAAATAACATTAACTTACACTATCACAAAGTGCGACCTACGTGTCCGATTACACCTCAACAGGCTAAATTGTCTGATATTCCATCATGGGCCGAAACACAAACTAAAGCCATCCAACATGATCAATCACCGTCATACTAGAAGATTCATGAAGATTTGTGGATGTATCTACGGAAAAGGAAGTCGATCTTCGTTCTACGACAAAAAGGAAAGCTGCCAAAGAATCAACGGAGAAAAAGTAATTCTCCTATTCACATAGGAGAAACGGAAGTTCTCTAAGAAGCACTCTACAAAGAAATGGAAGGAAGCCCATCATAAGCCCTACGACCTAGGACGGTTTAGCCGAGAGTATATATATCTTGCTAGTCATAACTTATATCGTTTCCTGAAAATTCTTAGCGTCTCGAACCCTAGAGAGCTCTAGCAAAAAAATTCATGATTCATCTGTATTTTGTCTTTCGTTCATCTTTTCTTCCGTTCTGTTTTGTCTTTGACTTCTGTCCGTTCTCTCAGCTTTCTATGTTCTCATACTTACCAGTGATTCATACAAAAAGATAGCCGACAATCCCTTAAAAGTTTTGTTTCTTACAATTTTGTGGTTGTGTGAATTTCAGTACACACAATTTGGCGCCGTCTGAGGGGACTCATCGACTGTTCCACACGAAGAATCTCTTGTAACCCACGCCGAACATGGCAGGGAAAGAACCACAACCACCCAGCAATCAATCCCGGACGGATCCATGGTGGCTCCACAACCAAACGGAGGAATCAGCAACGGAAGCCATCCAGACGGTCCGACCATGCAGACTCCACTCAAGGGAGGAGGTCCGACCATGCAGATTCCATTAAACCCTAAAAATACACCATAAACATGTGTTAGATATATATATATATATATAGATATATATAATAAACATGTGTTAGATATATATATATATATATATATATATGTATATATATCTATATCTATATATATATATTTTTAAAGATTTATCATGAATCAAAACAAACAAAAACATACACTACATATGAGCTTCAAGCTTTGTTAGAACTCTTACAATCTAAACTTTTTTTATAAGAATGATATGATCATACTTGCTCATGTGTTATGATGATATTAATTTGCCAATTAATTTCTTATGATGATATTTTTAAGCATATATTAATTTTTATATCAAACCAAAAAACAAAAGTGGGTGCAAAATAAAAGATATTGAACAACAAAGATTTTACTACGATTGGAATTTAAGTTTTATGGAACAACGAAGTGCTTAGAGAGAGTTAGGAGAGTACATGCAAGTTGTAGAAAACCAGTACACACCAAGAGTTTAGAACAGTTTAGGAGAAAACAAATTTATCATTAGCCCAAGGCACTGTTGGTCTCCAGAGATGAATCACCTCCTTATGCACCACATCAACCTTCACAATTGCAGCATTGGGGCCCAGAGGAACATCGATGATCATATCATTTGGATCAGTTGAACGCAGTTCACCCTCAGCAATAGCTTCACCAGTGCCACTCCAATCAAATAATGTGCATCTTGGAAGTGATGCATCTGAATTTTTAACCTAAGAAGGCATGCATATATATTACCACCAAATGTATGAGCTTTATTTTATGTTCTAGTTCACGATAACTAAACAAAGATTTGAATGCTTACCTGCGAATCAAAGCTCTTGTTTTCATTTTGGGAGACTATATCGTTGTCTAAAACCACCTTATCAAATGGCCAAGGAATTTTGACTCCCAAAGCTTGCAAAATAGTTTTCATGTTTGTGGTAGGCCTCCAAACAGATGCTTCTGCCTCTAATACATTGTTCACAACAACAGCCGCTGCATTAGGTCCAATTGGAATACGGCCAATCCTATATGTTAGTTCAGAAGAGCAATATTCCCCTTCTGCGATAACAGTTTCTTCTGTCGGAAACTAATTAAGCAGTTGGCACCTAACTCTTTTCATAACATTACTCACCTCAGAATTAGATGACACATCTCCCAACTATTTCAGACAAGAAGAAACATAATACTTAAACACAGTCTCATCATATGGGCTCATTAATAAACTAGTTGGGCTAGACTCACTTTTTTTGCAGGTAAGTCACGAACTTCAGCCTTTAATTGCTCAACCTGGGTAAGCAAGTGGGCTTGGGTAGCTTCAAGCTTCTGCACATGTGCATCTCTAGCCTGGATGAATGCTAGCTTGGTAGCAGTAACCCCTCTGCCCAACCCTCTAATTCTTCCAGGTTTGTCCCGGCCTAGAAATTGACTGACAACATCGTCTCCGATGTTATCATTAGCTGTGGATTCATTTGACTATCAATAGACTTTTTTTGTTCCTGAAACACACATATTTGCACAAGTTATGGCTAACATAGACTATAAAAACTTATAACTGGGACATTCATTCGACTATAATAACTTCGTACAATAGTCTCACTAAATTCAAGCCTCACATGTGTCCCATCTGCATGAGTATGTCCTGCTATCCATACCTTGCTTCTAGTCACCTGCTGATGGTCTGAGCTAATTTTTTTCTACATGCAGTAATGATGTAAGTTATATGAACCAAGTTTATTCTACAACAACAAAATACCATACCAAAACGACACATACCATCTCACATGCTAGGCAAAATATTCTTTTGCGGCTAGTTGTGTTGGGAATCTGATCCATCCTTAGGTCCCTGTATTTCTCACTTTTGACTTACAAAGTGAATTCAGTAATTAAGTACCTAACAATATTTAGTAATCTGCAAACCAAATACATTAACTATAAATGAAAACAATAAGCATGTATAACCTTAAATTCTGCGCTAATCTTACTCTTCACCCAACTGTTCTACTTGGCAAGAGACTGGATGTTGCTTGGTTATAGCATAACTCGCTCAGCGTGACTTTTTACAGCTTGAACGTCGCTAAAAAGTCCAGATTTAGACGCCTCCACAAACAACCATCTGCTTGAAAACTGCATCTTTTTGCCACTCCTCTTGCAAACTAATTCTCGCCTATGACAAATGTTAAGTTATTTGCATACATCAGTACACCAAATGATGAGTATTAATTAAAAAAAATGAAGTTCTTTACCTGAATCTCCTCCCACAGAGTTTCCCTTGTCTGATCATCAAGTTTTTTCCAATTTTCAAGTAAATATGGAACATTCTTCCTCACAAAAGCACTAAGAAATGAAGACAGTGTTACAGATCCACGTCCTGTATGACCCATAGAGGTAAATTCCACATGAACTTTGTCCAGATGGTCTTTTGCAACCTTACGCATTTTTTCAGTCCTCTTATTCTCTTCTTACTCGTGCTAGACTGATGGGTTTCAGGAGTTTCAGCTCTTTGGTTTGGTTCATGACCGCTGGAAACTTCCACTTCCTCTTGAACAGTGTCCCCAGGTTCTTCACCATCGACTCCTCTTCGCCGCCCTCCTTCACTTGAAGGATGCAAAACGTCTTCTGGTGTTTGCATTGGAGGCTCCTCAATTGGTTCCTCTTATGCAACATTTGGTACATCAGCTTCTCCATTCAATTCTTCATCATCCTCTTTGTCTTCTTCACTTTCTTCTAGGTTTTCCTCTTCTCCTTTTTCTTCTTCAATTTCTTGTATGTCTGCCTCTTCACCTTTTTCTTTATCAGTATCTTCTATATCTTCCTCTTCAAGAATTTTTCCTAGGACTCCTCCAACAACAGTTGTGTTATCTCCTCCTTCAGTCAAATCTTTTTGAACTTCTCCACCCACTGGTTGCTCTGTTTCAGAAACTGTATCATCCCCGGCCTCTGTTTCCATTTTTTTTTTTCTAGACCGTTTGGTTTGTTTTATCTCTGTCACAATAGGACTCACATCAACGCCTTGCTGACGCTTACTACGGCGGACTGTTGTACCTCTCGTCTTCACCATGTTTGAGCTCGAAACAAAATCAAGGAAAAAAAACTGACAAAAGTGAACTGCCAGAACCAAAAATTGTTATCTAAGTCACTTCTCTATACACAAAAAAAGAAGTGTCACTTCTCTCTATCCTATTCTCCCACTAGAACCTCTTCACAATCATCCCTAGCACAAAAAATCTCGTCATCAGATAACTGATTCCCCAAATCGTCAACTTGCTGCTCTAAGACAGGAGCACTAACAAGCTCCTCCTCTGTCTCTAGCTCATGATATCCTCTTGGTGGCGCCTTCATAACTACATACCATGGAGAGGATTCATCTTCTCTAGAGTAGAACACTTGTTTCCTCACAAAAAGAGTCACCGGATAATTGCTGAAAGCTGGTGATCCTATTCTTCAAAGCCATTGTCTTAGCTTTTACGAAGAAGTGATCATGAAAGGCTGCTCTAATCTCTTCCCATGTGCGAAGAGATGCTGGAGGTAGAGCCTTAAGCCACTTCTCCGCCTTATCAGTAAGTGAAAAGGGAAAAGAGCATGCACATGTTGTAGTCACTAGGAGCGCCATTGATGATGGTGTTGCACATACGTTCATAATCATCAATATTTTCTCATGAACATGGCCATGGAACTGATTTTGCTTCACCAAGACAATCATCGGAGGCAAGACTTCATTGTTCTGACCAAGGACACGAGCATAAAATATGGCTGCCTGGTTTGAGTATAAAGAGTGTGGAGTATCTGAAGCTCCAATGGTGACAGCCCGCTGAGGATTAGTGCGCAACTATTTTAATTCCACCTGCATCTTCCTCATTTGATTCAGGAGAGCAGCATTGTCGATTTGATCGGACATTGTGGCTGTTTTTGATTGAGCTTTTTGGTTGTTTCTCTCGACTTTCTCTAACTCGGTGTAGTGTAGAAGATTTTCAGAGCCTTCATTTCTCAAATGCATACACCTGAAACACCAAAAAGAAAAGCAAAAAAGAAACTAGTTAGTAATGAAATAAAGAAAAATAAAACCATAGAAAACAAGCAAATAACAAAGAATTCGATAAACTAGTATGCAAGTTAAATTGGTCCCTAGCAACGGCGCCAAAAACTTGATACACAAAGTTTTACCCTATGTATTTCTAACTGCAAGTGCACAACAACTAGTAAGCTATAGTAGTTAAGGATCGAATCCACAAAGACCGAAATAAAATATGCAAACTAATTTAATAAATTCTAAATAAAAAGCAAGGCAAATAATTTTATGTTAACTAACTGTAGGCAGACACTAAGTGATTTTTGAGGTGGTTTTTACCAATTTAAACAAACGCTAGGCCTTGGAAACTTCAACTAGACTCAATTTTGAACCAAGTTACGGACAGTGTCGATCGACACTGATGTGGTGTCGATCGACACTGATGTGGTGTCAATCGACACCCGTCATACAAAAACTATGTATCCTTTAACTCTTGAAGATGAACAATCCTATCTCGCAAATCCAACTCTCGCTGAGACCTACTAACTTAATTTAAACCCTAGAACAACCATCTCTCGCTGAGACCTACTAACTTAATTTAAACCCTAGAACAACCATCTCTCGCTGAAAAATCCTATGGAATTCAAATTAATATTATCAAACCTATTCAAGTTTTTCACTAACAAATCTACACCAAATCTCTTTGAGAGAAGATAGCTAGCTCTCTTAAAATTTATTCCATCAATTTATTAGCACTCTCATGCATAGTAATTTTCTTATAATCTAAACTCTAGATGGAACCTAAAGCATAGCATTAAGAATAACCTAAGAGAAGAGTTAAATCTATGGTACATAATTTAATCTATGGTAAACAGAAAATCATCAAAGTTTAAGAACCCTAAACCTAACTAACAAACTACTCAGACATAATTAAGCAATTCATCATGCAAAATCAATAACAATAAACTGAATAATACTCTAATAGAAGATAAAAAGGGTTTAGGGAATTCTTCTCCCTTACAAAACTCTATGATAATAAGAATATTGTATATGCCTAAACAATGGCTGTATAAAAGTATTTATAAGGTTCATGACGAATTTTCGAATTAGGGAATTAGCATAAAGAAATTTGGTAAAAATCTTGATCTTGAGAAATTATCCGTCAGGTGTCGATCGACACCAGGGTGGTATCGATCGACACTCCCTTCTGAAACTTCCATTTTTCTTCGTTTCTTTTTTCGCCTCTCCAAACTTATTCCATTTTTGCTCCACAATTCTTCTAGATCCTTCCAAAGCTTCAAAACTCTTCCATGCACCTAAAATGACTCTTTGAACTCTAATAATAGTAATATAGACTCTAAAATAAATATAAATATAAGTTTATTATCATAAAAACCGGTAAAATATGAGATATATCAACTGCAACCTTAAAGAAGAAGACAATATTATTGAATCATAACTTTTTAACTTATACTATTACTTCGATTTTGATTTTTAATTCTGGTTTTATTGTGAGATTTATCTCTCTTTTTTTTGTTTATTTACTTGAGGAATGGGAATATGTATTTTGATTTTTGATTTGTTTAATGCTTTGGGTCTGGGGATTCAGTACATGTAGTTATTAAATCAACAAGACATAAAGCAGACGACCTCCACTGTTGATCAAATGATGATGTAGTTATCAAATCACATTCATCATCATCGTCGTGATTATGTAGTGGTATAGACTCAAAGCTTCAGTAGCTAGTATGCTTCTTTCTTCTTCTTTTGATGATAAAGAGCTGAAGGGAGTCTGATCTGATAGACTTCATGTCGGCGGTAGCGAGAACGACGGAGGAACATTAAGAAGACGGCGAGGAGAGAGAGGAGACTTGCGTAGGAGATTACTGAGGTTGTTATGGTTATGAGATGTGTGTGGTGTAGTGTAAACACCCCATCCCCGTTCACTTTGAGCCCTAAGTCTCGCGCCC
>OVAP01004138.1:0-15154 GCA_900406295.1 Aurinia saxatilis | reverse complement strand
ACTGGAAACTGATAGTCCCTAAGTGATTAGGTAGGTCAGATTATCCATCACGAGTATGATCGGTCCATAAGAGTAAACAATCTAGAAGCTGAGACAATTAAGGAGCTTCATGAGAAGGTGAATCCACTTCTCAATACTAATCATAAGTGTACACTTTGCCGAGGTCGATGTTGTGCAATACAAAGGAGAGGAAGAGGATGTCAACTATGTGGGGAATTTTGGTAAAAAATTTCAATCTGCTCAATTGAAAAAACCTTCCTACAAAAAGCCATTCAACAATGGATATCAAAAGCCGAGTGGTGAAGGAAGAAATCATGGCAACACATCCTACCATTATCCAAAGGCACAAGACAATGAGACAAAGTCGATGCTCGAGCAAATTCTTGAAGGACAAAAAAATGATGGTTGGATTCAATGGCAAGATGGATGATCTCTATATCACTCTCAATGGGAAGATCGAGCAACTGGCTGTCCATCAGAAAAATGCGGATTTACCAAATGCTCAAATGGCCGAATCATTTCAAAGGCAAGAAGGATTCCTTCCAGGAAAGGCGAGTACAAATCCGAAGAAAAATTGTAATGTCATGACACTAAAGAGTGGTAAACAGCTAATTCCAGCCTCTGCATACGTTCAGGATGATCGAGAGTTAAAAGAGATTGATGAGTTGGATGAATGATGAAGATCTGAAAGACTCTGAAGCACGCGTCGAACGACACCATAAGGGTGTCGCTCGACACCAATCGGGAAATCAGAAGCAAAAGACTGCTTCAGAAACTGGCGTCGATCGACACCAAGGACAGTGTCGTTCGACACCGGCCTATGTCGATGCTCAACACACTAAGGAATCAAGCCCCTCTCCACCTGATCTCGGAACCAATCGGGGCAAAACCCCTGGATCCAGAAATCAACGGGTGTCGAACGACCCCACTAAGGGTGTCGATTGACACTCTACGCATAAACAATCTCCCTGTGACCTCCTCTTCGCCGAAACTGATCGATCAACCTTCTACAGCCACTGAACGAGTGTATCAGCCTAAAGTGCCTTATCCTACAGCTCTTAAGAAGTCTATAAGGGAACAAGAGGCTGATATGTGTAGAGCTATACTTGGAAAAGTCTGCATCGAGCTTCCTCTCATTGATACAATTCAATACTCGCCTCGTTTCAATAAGTTCATAAAAAGGATTGTCTCTAGCAATTATAGCCTTGAGCAAGGCGTCTATGCAGTTACTAAGGGAGCTAGTGCAATCCTCCTCAGTCAAATGCCAGAGAAACTCGATGATCCAAGGAGTTTTGTGCTTGATTGTTCAGTTTTAGATTATCAATTCGAACATTCTCTATGTGATCTTGGTTCTGGTGTGAATTTGATGCCTCTTTCAGTTTTTAAACGGATGAGGATGATTGACTTAAAAAAGACAAGAATCTCTTTGGTGTTGGCGGATCGATCTATTCACTATCCAGAAGATATTCTCGAATATGTACCTGTTCGAGTTGGCAAAATCTATATTCCAACTGACTTCATTGTCCTTGAGTATGAGCAAGAGCCTAAGGATCCTCTAATCCATGGAAGACCATTCTTAGCAGCAACCAGAGCTATGATCGATTGTCAAAACAGTATCATCCATCTCAACATTGGTATATTCTCGACGAGATTCCACATGGACAATCTCATAAAGCGACCAACAATCGATGGCCAAACTTTCTATGTGGATACTCTTTCAGATTTAGCCAAAGAATTTTATGGGTAATGCATCACGAAGATCCACTAGAAAAGGCTTTGCTATGTGCCATAGAGTATCATTTGGATGATCTGACACTTCGGTTCTCAAAGATGCTCGATTCAAGTGACCAAATGTGCAAAATGATGTCCCACGAAGTGCTGCCTAAATCACATGCAAAATTTCTTCTATAAATGAATGGGATGAAGCCAAGGCTCCGAAGATCGATATAAAAACTCTTCCCTCCGGTCTAAGGTACGCTTATCTTGGTCCTAACAAAACATTTTCAGTCATTATTAGTTCCTCTTTGAAGAATGCGGAGTCCACTATACTCCTTAACAAGTTGCGCAAGTATTGCAAGGCTCTTGGATATTCTCTTGATGATATTTCAGGGATATCATCGGAATTATGCACTTGTAGGATCCACCTCGAAGACGAGACAAAGTCTTCAATTGAGCATCAAAGGAGATTGAACCCCAACTTGAAGGAAGTAGTTAAAAAGAATATCATGAAGCTACTCGAAGACGGAATCATCTATGCAATTTCGGATAGTCCTTGGGTTAGTCCAGTTCATGTGGTGACAAAGAAAGGGGGAATCACGGTGGTGAAGAATGACAAGGATGAGCTGTTTCCTCATATAACTATTACAAACTCAATGCCGCGACAAGGAAAGATCATTTCCCTTTGCCCTTTATTGATCAAATGCTAAAGAAATTGGCAAATCATCCTTATTATTGCTTCTTAGATGGCTACTCCGATTTCTTCCAAATTCCAATTCATCCGGAGGATCAAGAGAAAACGACATTTACATGTCCTTATGGCACTTTTGTATATCGTAGAATGCCATTTGGACTATGTAACGCACCTGCGACTTTCCAATGATGCATGATGGCGATCTTCACATATATGATTGAAATTGTTATGGAGGTTTTTATGGATGACTTTTCCGTCTATGGTTCTTCATTCGACAATTGCTTGGCCAAACTTTGTAAAGTTTGACAACAATGCGAAGAGAAGAATTTGGTTCTTAATTAAGAGAAATGTCACTTTATGGTGAAAGATGACATTTTTCTTGGTCCCAAGGTCTCTAAAGATGGCATCAAAGTGGACAAGGCTAAAATAGAAGTGATGACTAGTCTCAAGCCCCCATAAATTGTTAAAGACGTTCGAAGTTTCCTTAGACATGCCGGATTCTATCGAAGATTCATCAAGGACTTATAAAAAATTTGGAGAACTTACTAATGCCTGTTTAATTTGTTTAAAAGAAGATAAACAATTAGCTAACAAAACAAATTTTAACATCCTTACATAGTGGAATCGACTTCGTAACAAGGTTGTGGGTTTATTTGGAATGCTAAGGAAGTCTAAGGAGAAGTACATGGTGGTCAAGTTTGGAATTAGTCAAGTTAAATGCGTGGATTACTAAGTTAGGCGAGATCAATTTGATTCTCTAAAGCAAGATAAGTTTTATATTTTCAAACTTCTTCCACATATTAGTTTATATTTTGCTTGAGGGCAAGCAAATGCTATGTCTGGGAGAGTTGATATATCTTATTTTTACCGGTTTTTATACTAATATATATATATATATATATATATATATATATATTTATCGAGTCTATATTATTATAGTCCAAATGAGTCATTTTAGGTGTATGGACGAGTTTTGGGCACTTGGTGAATTATGGAGCGAAAAAGGATAAAGTTTGAAGTAAAGAAAAGGCAAGCAAATAAAATATGAAAAAGTCAGAAGATGGTGTCGATCGACACCATGCCGGTGTCGTTCGACACCATGCCCGTGTCGTTCGACACCCTTCGTTGATATATCCTAGATTTTACCGGTTTCAATACTACTTACATATATATTTATCTGCATTTTAGAATTTATATAATTAATATTAGAGTCCAAATGAGTCATTTTAGGTACATGGACTAGTTTTGGGGACTTGGTGAATTATAGAAAACTTATGGAGGAAAAATGGATCAAGTTTGAAGAGAAGAAAATGCAAACGAAAAAAATGGAAAATTCAGAAGTTGGTGTCGGTCGACACCATGCTGGTGTTGTTCGCACCCTTTGTCTGATCAGCCAACTTTCCAATTTTGAAGATCAAGCAATTTTACTTTATCACTTAAGAAAAATTATATTTTTTAATTTACCAATTCTAAAATTCGTCCTACTCCTTATAAATACTATGTTAAAGCCATTGCTTAGGCTCATACAACATTCTAATTCTCTAAGAGTTTGTAAGGGAGAAGAAACCTCTGAACACTCTGTATTCTTTGAATTTATTCACTTTTATTGCTTTAATTAATTATTGCATTATGTTTTTCATAGCTATGTCTGAGTAATTCCTTTGTTGGATTTAAGGTTTTTAGATTATAATAAAATTCTGTTAGCCATAAACGTAATTTAGGGAACCATTAACTCTTCTTCTAGATTGTTTTTAATACTAGTTCTAGTTTGATCACCTAAAGTCTAGATCATAGGAAAATTATTATACACGGAGAGTGTTAATAATTTCTGGAATTTAATCTTAGAAGAGCTAGTTTTCTTTTCACAAAGAGATTTGGTCTACGAAATTAGTGAACAATTGAATAGGTGTCTAATGCTGGTTTAATTCTTTATAATTCACAAAGAGATTTTGTTTGCTAGGAATTTAACTAAGATAGTATTCTCAGCGAGAGTTAGTTTACTTCTTTGATTTATTCATGTTCTAGAGTTAAGGTTTCTCTGATTTTGTACATATGGTGTCGAGCGACACCTTCATAGTGTCGTTCGAAACTCATTGCAAATTTGGCACAGTTTGGATTCTTAATCGAAGTTCCCAAAACCTAACATATGTTTTAATTGTTTATAAACCCCTGATAATCTTCCGGTTATTTGCTTTAAATTAGTTAATTGAAAACCTCCTGTCCTAGTTTAATTTAGCGTCTTAAAATTAATTTGTGATCTATTGGTTTTCGTGAATTCGATCATTAAGTACTAAAATGCATTTGTTGTGCACTTGCAGTTAAATACTAAGGTTAAAACTTTGTGTATCAAGTTATTGGCGCCGTTGCCGGGGATCAATTAACTTGTATACTAGTTTTAGGATTTTATTTTTATTTTTAGGTGTTTATTTATTTTTATATTTATTTAGTTACTAATTGGTTTTGTTTTGATTTTATCTTTGGTGTTTCAGGTGCATGCTAAAGACAAGTGACAGTTCTAAAATTCTTTGAGCCTAGATCAACGAACAACTAGCTAACATATGTTATAATTGTTTATAAACCCCTGATAACCTGCTGGTTATTTGCTTTAAATTAGTTAATTGAAAACCCCTGTCCTAGTTTAATTTAGAGTCTTAAAATTAATTTGTGATTTATCGGTTTTCATGGATTCGATCATTAAGTACTAAAATGCATTTGTTGTGCATCTGCAGTTAAATACTAAGGTTAAAACTTTGTGTATTAAGTTATTGGCGCCGTTGCCGGGGACCAATTAACTTGCATACTAGTTTTACGATCTTTTTTTTCTTAGGTGTTTATTTAATTTTTGTTTTATTTATTTATTTACTAATTAGTTTCTTTTTGGTCTTATCTTTGGTGTTTCAGGTGCATGCTAAAGACAAGTGACAATTATGAAATTCTTTTAGCCTACATCAACGAACAACTAGCTAAACTCGAAAGGGACAACCGCAAAGCAAAGTCGAAATCGGTCACAATGGATGAACAACTCGACAACATGCCCTTCTTTGTTGAGGTACGAAGAATGCAAGAAGAGATGTGACTGATGTGTGCAGCTCAGAATCAACAAGTTATAACCATTGGAGCCTCTGATACTCCACATTTCTTCTACACCAACCACTCTGCCATAGGCCTTACTCGCGTTATTGGTTGAGACAATGAGATCAAGCCTCAGATGCTAACTTTGGTTGGGAAGAATCAGTTCCATAGATTGGCTCATGAAAAACCTATGGACCATATTGATGACTACGAGAGGATGTGAAACACAATGTGTAATGGAGCACCTAGTCAGTACGACACATGTATGTTGTCCCTTTTTTCACTAGCCAACAAAGCTGAGCTATGTCTTAAGGCTCTTCTTCCATCGTCTCTTCACACTTGAAATGAAGTTTGAGCGGCTTTCTTGGATCATTTCTTCACCAAATCGAAGACAACGTCTTTAAGGAACAAGATCACCGATTTCCAACATATATCCGGTGAATCCTTTTGTGAAGCATGAGAGAGGTTTAAGAATTTCGAAGAGAATGTCCTCATCATGGCTACACCAATGAGCAACAACTTAGTCTCTTCTTTAATGGAGTGAACTAGGACTACAAGACCGTTTTGAACTCAACAAGAAATGGTGATTTTATGAATCAAAGCCAAGCCGGTGTCTACAAGCTCAATGAAAACTTGGCCTCAAGCTCTTACAACCATGGAGTGGAGTATGATAGATCGAGCAACGTGAACATTTTGGATGCTTAAAAGATCAATGAAAAAATCAACATGTTACTCAAAGTTACCAAGAAGAGTGTGTCTTTTGCTGATGATAGAAGAAGATGTCAACTATGTTGGGAATTTTGGCCAAACGTTCCAACCCAGTCAATTCAATAAGTCTTCCTTCAACAAGCCTTTCATTGGAGGATATCGAAACCCAATTTGAGAGGGACGAAAGTATGGCTACACATCTTACCACTCACCTAAAGCACAAGACAACAAGACAAATTCGATGTTCGAACAACTCCTTGAAGGTTAACAAAAGATGTTAGTCGGATTTAATGGAAAGATTGATGATCTCTTCACCAATCTCAATGGGAAGTTCAAACAAGTGGCCGCTCATCAGAAAAAGACAGACTTGAAAGTCACTCAAAGTCGTTTTGAAGGCAAGAAGAAATTCTTCCCGCAAAAAGGGATCAAAACCTAAACAATTTCGTCAACGCAATCAACTTGGGAAGTGTAAAGAAGAGGTAGATTTCCTTGAAGCAATGCTTAGAGGAAAAGAGGACGAAAAGGAGTTCGAGTGGGTTGAAGACGATTAAGATTTGGCTACGAAATAGGCTGGTGTCGAATGACACCTAGAATCAGACTCTGGTTCAGAAGCTTGTGTCAAACGACACCAACGACATTGTCGTTCCACACCCCTTAGTGTCGACGTTCACATTGTTATCTTGTTGAGCCCCTCGCGTTACGCACTCGACATAAATCGTAAAGGAATTTAAAAATCAAGGGTGTCGAACGACACCACTAAGGGTGTCGATCGACACCCCTGGGAAACTCAGTTTTCTACAAATTCTTCGTCTTCGAAACTCGTCGATCGACCCAGTGCAGCCCCTGAACGAGTCTTTTAACCTAAGGTGCCTTACCCTGATCCTATTAAGAAGTCCGAGAAGGAAAGAGAGAAAGAAATTGAAGCTTGATGCCAAGCCAGCTTGAGAGAAGTGATTTCCGAATTTCCCTCGTATAGGTTCATCAATAATTTGCCGGTCATAAAGAGATTCATCAAGCAGTTGATTGTCACTAATGTCAGCATTGAAGACGCCGTTCGGACAGTTCTTAAGGAGGTTAATGCGATCAATGTTAGTCATGAAAATCGCTAAAGAAGAGCCTTTTACACCAAAACTGAAGAAGCTTGAAAATATGGAAAATCTGGGCAGATTCATTTTCGATTGTTCAATCAAAGGTACGGAGATGAAAGATTATCTATGTGATATTGGCGCCACCGTGAATGTTATGTCATAGGCAGTCGCTTTAAGACTTGGTCTTTCATACCAACAATCTTCCACAACACCCATCATTAAGGGGGACTCTTCACCGATGATTGCTAAAGGTTTTGCTCCGGATGTAATGCTTCAAATTGGAGATTTTGTAGTGCCAGCTGATTTCTATATCATGGACATCAACGAAGACGTCAATAGACTATTGATTCTTGGTTCTTCATTCCTTGCCACCGTTGGAGCTGTTATGGACTTTCCAAACCAACGAGTCTCCTTCTAAAAGATGAACAAGAAGGTCTTCTATCACTTTTATCCCATCGAAGGAAACTCTTACAAGACCACTCTACATGATGAGAAGCAAAATTCTGTTCTTAAAGATACCCCAAAGGAAGTCCAAACGGTCATTAAAGACACTCCGAAGGTCGACATTCCATCTAAGGCGAAGAGCATCAGGACTTCAAAGCCATTTGCTAAAATTAGCAATGTCATTCTTGTGGAGCTAAGGGACATGGGCGATGATGTTATCAAGGATAGGTTGCAAAACACGATGGTGCTGTTCACCAATGTTTCGTCTTGGCAAGTCAAAGGTGGTGTACTAGAGCAAAGGGAAAATTTTGATGGTTCACATACAATCCACCTTGATTCGCCATCCAAACAATCGTCAATCTAATGACTAAAAATAAGCGCTTAGTGGGAAGCAACCCACTGGTAAGTTTAATTATTTTTGGCATTTTTAAAATTTACTTTCGGATTTTTCACTTATTATTTCAGAAATTAAAGACAAAAAATATTTTGGGTCCATTAACGATTTGTGTCGAACCACACCAACATGATGTCGTTCGACGCTCGACACCAATTAATATTCTCATTATTTTACACACTGGGACAATGTTGTTTAAGTCTGGGATCAATGTGATCAAGGTTCAAGTATTTGATTCTCTCATTCATCCTTGCCAAATTCAACAAGTAAGAGAAAACTTTTCTCACTCTCCCTTTCAAAAAAGTGACTTATGATATGATACACAAAGTTTTAACCTAAATTTTTAACTGCAAGTGCATAACAAATGAGTTCTAGTACTTAAGGATCGAATCCACGATGACCGATAAATCTCAAACTAATTTTAAAGATTCTAAATTAAACTAGGGCAGAGGGCTTTCAATTGTCTAAATTAAAGAAAGTAATAGGTAGATTATCAAGGGTTCTAAATCAATCAAAGCACTGGTTAGGCTTTTGAGAAACTTCAATTAAGAATCCAAACTGTGCCTATTTTACGACAAGTGTCAATCGACACCAATGATGGTGTCACTCGACACTGTGTGTAAAAAATCAATGAAAACATATAACTCTAGAGCATGAATAATTCAAACAACCAATCGAACACTCGCTATGAAAGCTATCTTAGTTAAACTCCTAGCAAACCAAATCTCTTTGTGAATTCTAGGGAATCAAACTAGCATTAAAAACCTATTCAATTGTTCATTAATTTTCTAAACCAAATCTCTTTGTGAAAAGAAAATTCTCTCTTATAAGATTCAATTTAGAATTTATTATACACGAGAATTTATTAACACTCTTGTGTATAATAAATTTGCTATGATCTAGACTTTAGGTGATCAAACTAGAACTAGCATTAAAAACAATCTATAGAGAGAGAGAGAGAGAGAGAGAGAGANAGAGAGAGAGAGAGAGAGAGAGAGAGAGAGAGAGAGAGAGAGAGGTATTTATTCACGTTTGATAACTAAACTATTTATACAAGCTAATGGTCGGTTATTGATAACCTCTAATCTATATAATATATACACATAATTGCCTTTGGCCTGATCTCATAATACACATGATATTATCTCTATTATATACTCCAATAACCCCCCTCAAATCGGCATGTGGAGATTGAGAACGCCCAATTTGAACATAAAACATCTATTTGAGACTGACCAAGAGATTTGGTACGACATCAACAACCTGATTTTAAGTCCGAACATGAACCAAGAAATGAGACCATCATTGAGAGCATTTCTAACACTGTAACAATCTACCTCAATGTGTTTTGTACGTTTGTGAAAAACATGATTATTGGCAATGTGGATATCAGCTTCACTGTCATAAAACATGTGGCTTGGTGTAGTCTGAGGCACACCCAATTCTCGAAACAAACGACGCACCCACTTAATTTTACGGACAGCTAAAGCCATGAAACAATACTCGGACACCACAAAAAAATGAGAGACATTTTTTTGCTTCTTTTTCTTCCATGAGATAAGTGAATTACCTAAGAGAACAACATAGGCACTAAGAGAACGACGAGTCAAAGTACATGAGACCTAATCTCCATCACAATAAACATTAAATCTAAGATCAGACCCTTTCAAATAATGCACAACACGCAAAGAAGCCTCCAATGATCATGTGTTGGAGCCTTCCGAAACCGAGATAACAAGTGTGTGGTATAATAGAGATCAGGACAAGTGTGAGCTAGGTACACTAAACGTCAACTAGATGACGGTAACGGTCATGATAAGAACATGGTGGACCTGTGTTGGAAGCAAATGTGTGATTCTGTCCCACATGAATAACAGAAGGCTTGAGGCCAAGGAGACCCGTTTCAGAAACGATATCTAATGCATACTTAAGTTAAGAAAGAAAAATAGCTTCAGACGAGCGAGCAATTTCAAGACAAAAAAAAACTTTGTCGGGCCAAGATCCTTCATATGAAATTGATAAGTGGTGTTTTGTGCATGTTTTCACACTCTTTTTACATGTCTTTTAGCTTTGTTTCTTAAGCATTTGTGTTAGTTTGTTGCATATTCACTCACTTTGCACATCCAAGCTTGCATTTAGGACCTTTTCTTGCATTTTTGCATTTGCATTGCATATTTGCATGGTTTTAGGTGATTTTGGAGCTAAGTGGACTTTGAGGATGCTGGAGGATCAAACGGATGAGCAAAGGAGCAAAGAGGAGAGCCAAGGAAGTGAAGAATCCCAAGATCAAGTCTCTGTACCACCAAATCGAGTGGGACTCGATATGGTGGACTCGATATAGACGGACCGAATCTCTGTACCACCATATCGAGTCTCACCCGATATGGTGGACTCGATATGGTGGGACACCCGATATGATCGTCTGACGGATCCTTATCTTCTTCCTTTGACCTTATCTTAATCCCCTTTGACCAAAATCTTATCCTATCTTTTAAATACCTATTAGCTGTCATTTTTGTAAAAAGAAGATGGATTTTTATCCTTATCTCTTTGAGAGAAGAACATAAAAACTCTCTCTTCTTTGCACCCTTGAGATCTGATTTTTATGCTTAAAGATTTGATATTTGTTTTCTCAAATTCATCTATCTTATCTTTATTATCATTGATTATGATTTCTTTGATCATTTTCTCTATGGATTTCTTGGTCATGAGTGAGTAGTCATCTTATTGGTCTATCGGTAATGGTAGATTTATGCATGAATAGGTTAGATCTTAATTGGAAATGGTTAGTCTTCAAGGAAAGTTAAACTCTAATGATCATTATTGCTTTTCTCACATGAGAGATCATGGAGGAATGATTTAGCTTTCACACACCCACAAGGTGTTGTTGAAATGCTTGAATGAATTAGTGGTTTAGCTTTACCTTGGTTCACCTTAGCTTCTTGTCTTATTAAAGCTGTCCCTTTTTGAGAGATCATAGGGGTACATATTTTAGGCATCTTCTCATCTTGTTATTTGGAAATCTTGAATCCAAGGCTTTCCTTGTGATTGTTCTTTAAAGCTATCTCATGTGGGAGACCAATGGGGTATAGATCTTTTAGCTTCCACACAACAAGGTGCTTGATGATTGCTTCGATGGATGAGATGTCTTTGAATGTTTGTTTCCTTAAACATGTTAGTCATAGGTTGTTATTGTTAATCTGTTGTGAGATATCAATGGAGACTAGTTGCTTGTCATCTATTATTGTTTCCAAATGGTTGGGACATGATGAGATACTTGATTGAAATTGACATGTGTTTAGCTAGTGTACACCTTGAATGCTCGAGAGAGAGTAAGGTACCTAGTGGTATATTGTACTTATTTCTAACCTTGATCATCATAGGTTGATGATTAATATCATGGAACCAAGAGATTGGGTCAAGCCACACATAGTAGTCCTTTGTCTAGAATGGTTCCCCATTTGTGAATGACTGGCCAATTACAAGGTCTATTCTATTCTTGCATGTTTCGTTATTGCCATTATCCAAAGGCCAATATCTTCCCTTATTTGAGTTTTCTTAAGTCTAGCTTCATATTTATTGTTAGTCATTTATTTGCTTGTTTTAATTTCTTTTTGTTACTTGTTTGAAACCTTCTTGATCGCTTTAGCATAGTAGAATTGTAATGTACTCAAAGCGCTGATCTCCTCCTCGCTTGGATTGATACCCTATCACTATCCTACAAAGCTCTTCGGAGACTTGTAGTCATAACACTATAGGTCTTTGATATCTCCACCTCGACAAGGTTGACATCAAAGTGGCGCCGTTGAGAGTTTACTATTTGCTACGATTATCGCTTTATTTTGTCTTTTTTTTTATTTTCTTTTGATTTTGGTTATTGAATTTGGTTCTTTTTCTTGTTTCTCTCTTCTTTTGCGAGGTGTATGGACCATGGACATCCACAAGGTCAACTCATTGATCCTCATCCCAACCTTGAATGGCTAGAACGAGAGCAAAGACGAGCTGCTCGTGAGTTACCGGTTCATGAGCAAAGGGAACATCTTAGAAGTTGAATTTAGAAGAGGAATTCGTAGTTGAGGAAGAGTTAGTCATTGAAGAAGCAATGGCTGAAGTTGAGCAACATGCGGTACCACCTCCTAATGGAAATGGTCGTGGTGCCCGTCCTATCGGTGAGTTTGACGAGCCGAACACTCGCGATGTTAGTCTTGGAATCAGTCCTCCTACAGTTGCTAACCCGAACTTTGAGATTAAGTCCTCCATGCTCGTATTAGTGGAACGCTCAACCTATAAAGGACATAGCATTGAGTGTCCTTTGGAGCATTTGGAGAGATTTGAGCGCCTTTGTAGGCGTACCCTCAAGATGAATGGTGTTCCCGAGGACACCATGAAGATGATACTATTTCCTTTCTCATTGGAGGATAAGGCTGCTCATTCGGAGCGTAACGTCCCTTCAGAGAAGGTGACTACTTGGAGGGAGGTGAAACCAAGTTCTTGAGGACCTTTTTCCCCAAGCAACGAGGTAGAGAGAGCTTGAGTGAAGCATGGGACCGACTTCAAGGGTTGACAACAAGCTGTCCACACCATGGTGTCTAGAAAGTAAACATTTTGGGTATCTTTTACCGAGGAGCGAACAATGAGGTTCGAAAGGCTCTCGACACGGCTAGCAACGGTAATTTTGCAAGCCTTACTTGCGCACAAGTGGAGACCTTGATCACAAATCTTGCCCAAAGTGATGCATACTCGGGTTAATGACTATGATCGGTCCACCAATGCCGTGACTACAGCATGATCGATGCACAGATCCAAGAGCTCAATGACACGGTTGAGAAGCTTTCACAACTATTGGTGGCTAGGCAAAGGAGTGTATCTTTTATGGATAACTTCAGTGCAAAACCCGTTTAAGGATCTCACCTCGAGAGTCACCCCATGTGCCACACCGAGTCCCCATTAGAGGTCCCCGAAGATTGTAGTTATGAGAACAACTACAACAAGCCTTTTTTATTTCCAAGACAGCTCCCCACACGGAGCCGATATCTATGCCTTGCTAATGGATGTGAAGAGCTCTCTCGGAAGAGCTTCGGTCGAGCAAACAACATTCCAAAAGGAGATTAAGAAGAACTTCATGGAGATGAGACTTAGAACGGAACAGTTGGAGACATCACATTCAAGGTGTTGGAAGGGATATTAGCGGTCCAAGCGGAACACACGAGGAAAAAGAACAAGAAGGGGTGAAAGTGGCTAAACCTATGGAGAAGGCTCGCTTGGATAAAACTCTCGGAAAAGCTAAGAAGGCTATATTTGAACCTACTCCATATGAACCACCACTTCCGTTCCTCTCAAGGTTGAGGAATCATATGCTTTCCAAGCGCCAACGGTTTATCGAAATAATGTATACAGTCATGGTTACACTCCCACTACGAGAAGCGATCGAAAACAGTCCCATTTGGTCGAAGTTTTTCAAAGAAATGCTCACTAAGAAGAAGAAGTTGGAAGAGGGAATGGTCCTTGTTAGTTATGATTGTAGCTCAATCATTCAACATGCTCTACCACGGAAACTCAAGGATCCCGACTCTTTCACACTTCCTTGCTCTATCAATGAAATGGTATTTCCTCGAAGTTTATGCGATCTCAGATCAAGTGTGAATTTGATGCCCCTTTTTATCGCCAAAAGGCTTAGGGTAAGGAAATTTAGCCCAAACAAGATTTCCTTGGTACTTGCGGACAGATCGATAAGATACCCCCGTTGGTTTACTCGAGGACTTACCCTTGGGCACTCGGGAAGTACCATGTTCCAACGGACTTCGTAGTCCTCGAGATGGACGAGGAACCACTCGACCCATTAATCTTGAGACGGCCATTTTTGGCCACCGCGGGGGCCTTAATAGATGTTCGAGGGAAAAACATAGGTCTACAACTAGAGGAAGAGATTATGGAATTCGATCTCCAAGCCATTATTAGCAGACCGACAATCGATGGTCAAGTCTTTTGTATCGAGGTTGATGACATCTTGGAGGGCGAAATGGAGGAAGAAATCCTCATGGACGATCCCCTCAAGATAGCATTAGTTCGCGACAAAAGCGAGTATGGGCACTTGGACTTGAATACCCGCGAGTATGAAACTTTGTTGGATAGTTGCGAGACTATGGTTAAAACAGCATTCAATCAACTCGAATGGATGACGGTGCTCAACAGAAAGGAGTTTTTTGCTGTCCAAAACAAGCCTTACGACCCATGGAGCGAACTCAATGCACCCAAGCTCGAACTTAAACCTCTTCCGAAGGGGCTAAGGTATGCTTTTCTCGGCTCTAACTCTACCTACCCCGTTATCATAAATGATGCATTGCTTGAGCATGAGGAGAAATTGTTGTTGAATGAGCTAAGAAAATAAAGAAAAGCTATAGTATATTCCTTAGACGATATCAAGGGCATTTCCCCATCCTTTTGCATGCATATGGTTCATTTAGAGGATGAATCGATGACTTCCGTAGAACATCAATGACGATTGAACCCCAATCTCAAGGATGTCGTACGGAAAGAGATTCTAATGTTACTCAATCTCAAGAACCCCAATCTCCGATAGCAAATGGGTCTCTCCGATCCATGTGGTACCCAAAAAGGGTTGGATTACGGTCATCACTAATGAGAATAATGAATTGATCCCAACTAGTAATATGTTGCATTTTAGGACTGATTTCATGGTTGTTTTACACTCATTTTAATCTAGTTTTGACTTATTTGTTGATAGATTACCTTGCATTTATCTACTTTGTACATTTTGACTTGCATTTAGTANGGGCAAGGTGCAAGAAGGATCAAGGGATGAGCAAGCAAGCAAATGATCGAGCAAAGACGAAGAAAGAAGAGTGACATTTCCCTGTGTCTCAGGCATCGGGTGCCACCCGATGTGAGCACCCGATGCCAGGTGCATTCTGAAGCCAAAATGATGACTTTCCCCGTGTCTTTGGCATCGGGTGCCACCCGATGTGACCACCCGATGCCAGACACACTCCCAAGCCTTATCCAAGTTTTGTTGACTTT